>OVAX01000748.1:0-64701 GCA_900406405.1 Lepidium africanum | reverse complement strand
TTAAGCCTAGTTTTACATAGATCTCTTCTGTTTTAGTGTTCTTAATGCTAATTTCTCTTTGATCAATTGAGATTAGATTCTGGGAATTTCCGCACCTAGAAGGTGTTTGATGAAATTCCTGAACCAACTAATTTCAGAGATTTACATTTCTAGCCTAAGAGATTAGTTGTCTAGAGTGTTTATTGGCTTTAGTAAGTTGTTTCTTCATGCCTTCTTGATTATAATTCGCAAATGAGAATTAGGTCTGATTGTAGTCTGGTTGAGATTGTTTGTCATGAGAATGGATTCATTTGCTTGTGAACTTGCTGTTTAGAGATCACCTCTGTTTGAGTTTTGTTAGGCATCTATGGTAGACTAAGGAGCTTCACTGATCCATGATTCCCGTCCTTGAGACCTGTTTATCCTGCTGATTTACTCTTGCTCTTTAGTACTTGTATCGTTTGGTTTATGTTCTCCTTATTGCTATCTGATTCTAGTTCTGTATTTCTTATTCCTATTTGCTTTAGTTGTTTGTTAGTTTATTTGCTCAATAGGTTAGTAGTAAAATCAATATCTGAATTGGCTTGAATTAGATAAGTTGAATCGCATCCTAATTGCTAGTTGCTCTCCCATTGGATTGACCTTTTATGTATTGCAATGATGATAATGCAGTAGGATATTTGAGATAGTAAAATGTCTGCATCACTTCTCTGAGTCTAATTTCTTTTATGTTCTTTGGCTTCAACTTGGATTCAACTTTTTTTTTTTATTCAGTTTATGGATATTAATGGTTAAATTCAAGTTCTTATTTTGAATCTTGCAGATGGATTTTAATAGTTTCTGATGATTACATGGATGAAGATGAACAAAATATACAAGAAGAAGACTCTCACTAAGAACCTAATACCGGTAATTCAAAAGGAAATAAAGGAACAAGTAGTAGAAGAAAATCTAAAGCTAAAAAACAGAGTAACCAAAGTAGAACAAAGGTCATCAGTTTGAGGATTATACAAGGCAGAAGAATAATTGAGATAAATGCAATTGGCACTACCGTGGGAGAGAAATAGAATGTCACAACCTTTGGTACCTCCAACCTAATGAAGTATTTGACTACCTGCAAGATGAACCATTTATCAGTGTATGCCTCTACTTTCAGCTCAGAATCTGTCTTATAAAAAATACCCAGCTCTAAAGTACCTTTAAGATATCTCAAAACTCTCTTTGCTGCTAGCATGTGTTCTTTCCTTGGTTTTGCCATGAAACGAGAGTACATCATGTCATGTCTTGTCACCGTGAGACACATTAAGCACTCAACCATTTATTTGTACAGAGTGGCATCTACTTCTTCTCCTCCACCTTCCTTTGTAAAGTTTAGCTCCATGAACAATTGGATTTTGACAGGATTGCAATCTGCCATTTTAAACATTTCAAGCACTGCTTGAGCATACTTTTTCTAACACAAATGAATTCCAACATGACTTTGACGAACTTCCACATCACGAAAGAACCTCATCAAACCAAGATCAGTCATCTCAAACTCTTGCTTCATTGACTGTTCGAACTCTTCAAGCAAAACGTCATCATTTCCAGCAAAAATTAAATCATCAACATAGATGCTTACCATAATATACTTTCCTCCTTCTCTTTTGATGAATAGAGTATTATCATGGATGCTCCGTCTAAATCCCACTTGCTTAAATATCCTTCGATTTGGATAAACCAAGCTCTAGGAGCTTGTTTTAAACCGTACAATGCCTTCTTCAAACGATACACCTTATCCTCTTCACCTCTTTTAATGAAACCTTCCGGTTGATCCACGTACACCACTTCCTTCAATTCACCATAGAGAAAAACACTCTTTACGTCTAATTGATATACTTTCCATCCTTTTTGCGCAGCTACAGCCAAAAGAATTCTGATAGTATCCCAACGAGCTACCAGGGCAAAGACTTCATCATAGTCAATAACTTCCTCTTGTGCATATCCTTTCACGACCAAACACGCCGTATATTTACCAACTTTACCATCCTCATTCAGCTTGGTCTTGAAAACCCATTTGACTCCAATCTTCTTTGCCTCAGCCGGTAAACTTACAAGATCCCAAGTCTGGTTTTTCTCAATCAATTGAATTTCACTTCTCATTGCTTCCATCCACTTATCCTCTTTACATGCTTCTGCAAACTTAACTGAATCATCGTGAGATAGAAACAGAGCCATCACCAAATGTGCTTCAGCCTCTTCATCTGAAATTCCCTCTCCACTTTCATAATCTTGCATCCAGACAGGTGCCATTCTTTCTCGTCTCTGGTGTATCTCAGGTTGATTGAGATTTTCAACATGAACTGGAAGCTCCTCCTCAAGTTCATTCTCTTTTTTAGTCTCTTCTACTGCATTTTCTCTGTTTTGTTCTTCATCTCCCTAATCTAAGACATCACTGGAACCATTCTCATCTACGCTCTAGTTCCACTTCTCCTCCTCTTCTAAAATCACATCTCGACTAGTTACCACTGTTTTTAAGATTGGATCATAAAGTCGATATGCTTTCGATTCCTCACTTACTCCAAGAAGAACACATTTCCGGCTTATGCTATCGAGCTCTATTCTTTGCTACTCTGGAACGTGTGCATGACCTATGCAACCAAAAACTCTAAAATAACTCACGCTAGGCTTTATTTCCACTCCAACACTCTTGAAGCACCATGTCCTTTACTGCACTTGTCACGCTTCTGTTCAAGACATGACACGTCCACTTCGCAGCTTCAGGCCAAATTGTCTTTGGCATACTCTTCTTCGTAAGCATAAATCTCACCATATTCATTATTGTGCAATTTCTTCTTTCAGCAACACCGTTTTGCTGTGGCGTGTAGGTTGCGGTTAATTGCCTCTTGATCCCATGTTCTTCACAAAATAGATTAAACGCACTTGAGGTGAACTCTCCTCCCCTATCAGTCCTCAAACAACCAATGTATGTTCCCGATTCCTTCTCCACCAGACTTTTGAAAATCTTGAAAGCATCAAACGCCTCATTTTTTTCTGAGAAAAGATAAATCCAACTTTTGCGGCTAAAGTCGTCAATCAAGAGAAATATGTATCGTTTTCCATTTTGAGATGTTGGAGAAATAGTACCACATAAGTCTGCATGAATGAATTTTAACTTCTCTACTGCTCTCCATTGAGTTTTCTTGGACAGTACTTCACGATGTTGCTTTCCTATGTTGCAAACTTCACACACTTTGGAGACTTCGTTCATTTGAGGTAGACCATTCACCAATTTCTTGTCATGCATGTTTCAAATAGATGTGTTGCTCAGATATCTGTAACGCTTGTGCCAGAGAATTGACACCTCATCTTCTTCAATTTTCAAACATTGGTCCATATCGGTTTTCATAATTGCTGACACAATGAACATGCGGTTTGCAGTCATTTTCGTGCTCACAATCAAACCTTTCCTAGGATGATAGATCTTACACATTCCATTGCTAATCAGAACATCCACACCCTTCTCTTGTAATTGCCCCACACTCAACAGATTATTAGTTAAATTAGGGACAAAGAACGCGTCACTTACAATTTGAGTCACCCATTAGACCTCAATTTTGACATCTCCTTTTCCCTTAACCTCCATTCTTGAACTGTTACCCAACTTCATTGTAAGTCTGAAACTATCATCGATTTCCATGAACCACTCTCTTGTTCCCGTCATGTGACTGGAGCATCCGGAATCAGTAAACCACAACCCACTTCTCTCTGTTTTGTGAATCTCTGCACTTGCCATCAGAAGCAACTCCTCTCATTCATCAAACTCAGCATAATTTGCTTATTTTCCAGCTGTTGGGCACTCATATTGGTAGTGTGCCAGTTTGTGACATCTGAAACATTCAATGGTAGCTTTGTCAATACTCGATCTGGTTCCTCCACTTCCTCTGGAACCGTTGTTACTTCCTCTTCTACCTCTTCCATTGTTGCCACTGCCTCTGCCGATAGTTGTCATACTCAACTTTCAGTACTTGCTCCTCAACTCCTTTGCATCCTATCTTTTGCTCGTGAACTAGTAATGAACTGTGTAAGCCATCAACAGCCATCTGGTCAATGTCCTTTGACTCTTCAATTGAGCACACAACAAAATCAAAATTCTTCGTTAGAGTCTGAAGAATTTTTTCAACAATCTTCACATCCTCCATATTTTCTCCACAGTTTCGCATATCATTGGCTGTCACCATGACTCTTCCAAAATAATCTGTCACCGTTTCTCCCACCTTCATCTCCAAGGTTTCAAAGACGCGTCGAAGTCTCTGTAACTGTGCACGCTTCACCCTTTCGTTTCCTTGAAACTTCACTTTCATGGAATCCCACAGTTACTTAGCCGTCTCCTTTTGAGTGATGGTCTTCAAGATCGATTTGTCAATAAACTGGAAAAGATAATTTTTTGCCTTCAAGTCCTTTAACTTTGCTTCATATAACACCTTTTGTTGTGCTGCAGACAACACTTATCCTTCTCCAGGTTCCTTAAACCCTGATTGAATTACACTCCAATACTCCTTTGACCGCAGCAGGTTCTCCATTAGTAAACTCCAATGATCATAATCACCATCAAACTTTGGCACACACGGGGCACTGAAATTACTTGATTCAGCTGCCATTTTTCACTGATTTCTTCTCACTCACTCAACAAACATACTTGTTTCTCACACTGTCAGATCCCTTTTGAAAAGGGCTCTAATACCACAGTGTTAAAGTAAGAGTTGCAGGTTTTTAGAAGATACACTTTATTTATGAACAAACTGATGGCATATATAGTCATTACATAAAACTCATGACACTTGACTTTACTTAAGAAACTGATGCTTACTCACGACCACGACCCCAATACGACTCAGACTTTATTAGACTCATTAACTGACTGAAGTAAATAGATAGAAAAACTGACGCATGACTCTAACTCGTCTCAATAGACTTAAAGATGACTTATTCAAATCCAACAATGTCTAATCCTTCTTATTCTTCATTTCTTTTCTTTTCTCTCGTCTCCTGTCAATTTTCTCTCTCCTCATCTTGTATTTACCAATGCGTTTGAATTGTCCCGTGAATTAGGATTGATATACTTTGTCCATTTTTATAAGGTGTTGTCATTCTTGAATTATGGTCCTTTTGTATGAACTCGGTCATGGATAAGCTTGTCTTGTCTACCCTCGTCTCTTGTTTGATTCTTGTCCATTCCCAACAATCGGTTTGGTTTACCGTGTATCCAACAGTCTTCCTCGTGTCCATTACCCATGTCACATCTCTTTTTTTCTCTACTTTTAGTTTTATTTTTCATCGTCCCATCTGCTTCGCATCCTCTTTTCTTTGTTCTTGTTATTTTCTCTCTTTGTCCCATATAAATCATCTCTCCTAATTTCAAAATGTTGGAATGACTCTCCTAATCTTAAATGTCAGAATGACTCTTTAGTCTTGCACTCATTATCATATCCCAAAAGGGAGGTCGAATACGAATATTTTCAGTGGAAGGATCCCATATTTTTAATGATTTCTCCTTGAGAAATAGGCAGTTTTGAACAATTTTCCTAATTTCTATACTTCCACTACCAGCTGCCAGTAGTCAATGATCTCCCAACTCTAATCAGACCATCCAGTATAGCCCCATATCTTCATCGTGGGTGTAATCTACAATTCGTACTTAATTCGGCATAATTTATTGCGACTCGAGATCAACTTACTTCCCGTTCATGTCTTACGCTTTAACCAGATGTAAAGATAATTTTATTAAATTAAAACAGACAGACATGAACAAGTAACTGTAGTTACCTTTTTGAGGAACTTGGGTTAAAATTTGAAAAATGTATGGTTTTGTTTGGTCTCTAAATAATTGAGCTTTGCATGCATGAAGCACAAAGAGAGACAAAGGGATAGAAAAACTTTACATTGTCAAGATGGCTCTACTAATAGAACAAACCTATATGTAGTCAATGCTGCAGCAAGCTTGGTCTTTTTTCCATTTGTTCGTACCGGACAAGAAGATGCTCCTGCAATATTAACCATCCCCAAAAAATACATATATATCACTGCAAGATTCGACAATATTGATATAAATATTCATTCCTAGACTACGTTCGTTGGCTAACCTTTCTGACTGTTTTGAACGAATTTGGATCAAGGCATTCATATGTTCCTCTTTCATATGTAGCTGCCCTCACCAAAGGTTCCCCAACTCTGAAGAACCATAATCTATGTTCCTTGTGGTAAAACCAACCTCTTTCGTAACTGCAAAATATCAATCAAACTCATAAGCCTCAGCCCGATAGACCAAAGCCAACGAATAATCAAGGTTTTATAAATGATAGAGAAAAAAACATACAGTTCATCTGCTGCGTATAGCTGTGCTTCGTCTTTAGGCATACTAGAACAATAATAGCACAAAGTAATTAGTTAAACTGCACAAAGATGACTCATGAACTGGCAAATATGATGTTGAACGCTGATCTCTGAACAGACCTGTAAAATGTGTAAAACAACAACTCATAGGAGAACCTTTTGAAACTTGCTCGCTGCAGCCAAATAGAAATGATAACATGGTTATTTACAAAATCGAGAAAAGGAGTTTAGAAAAAACATTGTAGGTGCTACTCACAGGAATCAAGAAAAAACTTACAGTTAGTGGCGGAGGTGGTGTGGCATAGTAACAATTTGGTACGGTGAACTCAACGTCAGTCTTTGCTGGTTCATTGGTCCAAGGGGAAGCAAATGTCTTGTACAGATTTCCAGTTGAATTCAAATCCAGTCCTAGCGTTGTTAAGTCGATGCCAAGAGCAAGGGAAGTCAATTCAGGGTTGCTCCGGTTTAGTACGTCCAACAAGCCAAGCAAGCAAAAAGGATCAGCCTCTGATTGTACTGATTTCATTTCAGAATCTCTAAATTGGTTGATTGGTGACATTTGTTGCACAGGAAACTGGGATTGATTTTGATGCTGCTGATACTGTTGAATAAGCTGGTCATAACCGATACTGGAACCTGTATTGGGCGAGCTTAGAGGCCTCAGGCCAAGACCCTGTAGTCCACCAGTCTGCTATTAAAATAGTTAAAAATATGATAAGAGCGACCGAAATTGGAACAAGTGTGGTCCAACCATATGACGCAGTACTATAATTATATATATGGAATACGCTAACTGAAGAAAGTCCTGGCTTAAATACAGATAGAGATAGGAGAGAATGTCACTCACAGATGAAGTATGTTGCGGCTGTTGTTGTGGACGATGTGATGAATATGTTCCCCCCAAGTTGAAACCACCAGATCTACCCATCTGGAAATTTGCAATATTCACACACAAATTAACCTCCATGAACAATCAACTCATTAGAAAAAAAGCAGGATTGCATATCTTAATTTCGAAAAAGTCCAAAGCTTACAGAAAAGTTCTGAGAGTGCATCATTGACATAGCATTGTCATGGAGTTGTTCTTTCTGATGCAAATCCATCGGATAATCAGAATTACCACCTGCAAAAAATCTACTAGGCTTGTGAATGATCCAGCAGGTATAGCTTATAGCATTTAGATATACATGTGCAAGGAACATCCTATCATCTTTCTAATGCAATAAGCAATAATATGAAGGCAGTTAGAAGTTAATGAACTTCCTAAGTGCTTAGCACATTTAGAAACATAGCTTCATAAAGGGAATTTAGAGAAGATATTCCTCAATTTGTGCCCATAAATATGCACGACCCAACTTTGTGCACAATGAGTTACAAAGTTATAGACAATGAAAGATCAGCACCTTTATATCCCGGTAGGGCAGGAAAGTCTTCATTTTGGATACTGAACTCCTGGTTTTGCTGGACAATTGGAACTCCTAAGCCTTGTTTCCTCAAAGAGCCTTGAAACACGTACAGCAAGAGTATGAGGGAAAAATATATATGAATCGGAAATATTTCTTCACCGACTTCTTTTATATTAAGTAGATGAATTCAAAATATATTCAGAAAAATTGACTACCTAATTGTCCTTGAGTGCCACCAGCAGAACCAGGACGACTTGTCAGCTGGGGAAAATCGTTATTGATGTCAAAAAGAGAGCTGTCGTTAGAGTGATCACTGAGCATCATATTATTAACCGACTGAACATGATTCTGCGAGAGTGGGCCGCCACCAGCATGATAGGAGTTCCCCAACATAGACATGACTTGAGAACCTGTACCATACAATTTCCAATAAATATTTTACTGTTATACCCACATACAGCAGCTGCTAGCTTATTGTATGTTAGCATAAACAAGATTGTAAAACTGTAGAGCAAGCAAGCTCGTCATACAACCCCCTAACATTCCCAGAGTACGTGAGCTGAACGGACAGACTGTTTTCTCTTACTTAATCATACTCACGTAAGTCTAGAAAAATATAGACACAACAGCAAACCAAGTTCACCTGTTGATGCCTTTCCTTCCTCCCTAGTGAACTACTAAGTACGAACTTACTATTTAGCATATAGCTTTCTTTAATTCATCTACACCACTCTTCGTAGTTACTATACCAAAGACCCATAATCATAAACATAAAAAGAAGTACTCCATGAAGCACAATTTGACTATGTTACTCTGAAAGTTTTAGTTACAAGTAGAAAATAAAGGCTCAACTGTATCAACTTACGAGGAAAAGAACCCCAAAGACAAAAAAAGGAAAAAAACTGGATAGCACAATATACCTTGAGGAAGTACTCCGCCTAGCATTCGGTTCTGTCCCTGAACATTTAATCCTGATCCGCTATTAGCTCCCAAGTTTAGTCGTGAAGACAGACCAGGTATAGACAATCCACCGGAGCTAATATTTCTCCCCAAGTTACCTCCACCAACCATATTTCCCATTGAATTTGTTATTCGAGGGCCTGCATTTCCCAACAATTGGGATATTCCCATCCCTGAAACACTACTCCGATTACTGATTCCTGCAGATGTGGAGAGAATTCCAGGTATAGAACCACCAACTCCATTTGCGTTACTATTGAAACCGGGGTTGCCAACAACATTGATACCTCCTCTATTTGGAATTCCCGAATGCCCATGGGAGCTACCCTGAGACAACTACAAAACAATCATTGTTTGACATGAGAGCAGTTATTTTGATATTACGTACGAGAGCAGTTAATTTCATTCAAATTTAAACCATATGCACCTGAGAGAGATTGACAGGTAAATTATTTGAAGCAAACCTTCCACTGGAAAAACTCCCATTAGGTTGTTGAACCCCGGCAGATGGTAAACTATTCATACTTGAGTTTCTTGATGTAAGTGTACCTTGCATGTTCCCGACATTGTAGCTCCCATGAATGTTATGAAGCCCCTGAAGATTTCCTGCATAAAGAAAAAAGTAGAAGCTACATAAGCTCAGAACTGAGCAGAATAAGGGGTGTCAAGATATATGTTACACCCACCCGTATGATGAAAAGCGGGAGACGGAGCACCAGATTGACCAGAATAAGAAGCAGCAAATGATCTGCCCGACCCATCTGGTAAATTCGAAGCTGAACCATTGAGAGATGACTGCAACGGAAAGAACACAAGAGTTGAAAGAGGAGAGGTGCTAACATAATTGAGCAAATGGTATCCTAAGGACACTAACATCTTCTTAATGTTCAAAAACTATATAAATGACTTGGGGGAAAGAAGGTTACGATACATGAAGGTTTGACATTGCACGAACTGACAATCACGTGAGACAAAATCTCATTCAGCGACAAGACGCAAATCGCCTATAATCTGAGAAGCAAAATATACAAAGCTGATTAAAGACACGAATTTACTTGAACTAAATCTTAATAACCATGGTCCAGCCACCTGACGAATTTACTGTATAACTCAGATTGAAATTTCTCTTTCTCTGACGAATTATCCCCACTAAACTTTCATTGAGAAACAAGAAAATCTGTAATATACACGACTATACAAACAAGCAACTACATCCCCGTGAAGATAATAGATCAGTAACCATGAAATAAACTTTTAGCAGAAATGATAAATCCAGGAAAAGATTTTGAACCAGAAACAAAAAAAAAAAACTTTTAAAAATCATGAAGATCCAAACAAAAACAAATATTCAACGCCAGCTTGATTGCACAGCTACAATCAATAGCTATTCCTATAAAACGACTAAGCAACAACACAGGACCTTAAATTGAACTATCGCGATGCAAATTCAATAGCAGGGTAACAAAATTGAAGTCCGAAACCCCTAAAATCGTGTGCTTTCCGATTCACACTCACAGTAAAAAGGAGAATGATACTTACGGAGGAGGAAGAAGAGAGCACTGCTTAATTTAAAACCCAGGGAAAAAAATCAATAAAGGGTTGTGAATCTGAAAGGGGGACGAAGAAGATTTATGTTGTTTCGTCAGGATTGAATAAATGAGAAGAGAGCGGAGATTTTCAGCTTAAACTTTTTTTTTTTCTAACAGGGGTTGGTGCCCTAAATCGGAAAACGGATATAGGAATGAGAAGAAGCAAGATTTAGAAATGGGATCGATAAATAATTTTATACAAATAAAATTGAATAAAATATTCACTATTTTGCCTGCATGATTGGGTGATGGAGGGAACTTTCAGAGGTCACCACAGGACCCACGAAGCCTTCTCCACCAGTAAACAGTTTTCAAATTTACTGATCAAATTTTAGGCCTAAAGAGGCCCATTTTACACACTCATCTTTTATTTTTGGTTAAACTTCTTAAGAGTTGACTATCAGTATTTCTTACAATTACGGCCAGAATTTCTAGATGATGTCCATCAACTTTTCTGTCGGAATTTGATTTCTCCTTGTCTAATTATGCGTTATAAAATCTAGGGTCTGAGATTTAAATCGGAATTAGTTTGAGTTATGGACTATTGCCAATGAATGGCCCAATTACTTCAAGATATCCAGTCATATTGGCCCAATAATTGCTCAGTTACTAGTCAAATACTTAGACTTGGGCCATGCTTATGTAAGAGAAATTTATCGTCTGACCGACAATACATATAAATAAATTTACACAAAATATAAAATGTGTTTGTGTTTTACTATTACTATAAGAGATTCACTGTCTCATTGATTAAAGATGTCTGAAAGTCATTCTCTATGCGCCATCTCATCGATTAATAGAGGATATTGTTTCCACTAACCAAACAAAATGTGTTAGTTGACAACATGTCCACAAATGTCCCTTTATGTTGTTATATATTTTTATGCATTATATGCGTGAAATATGACACGAATACAAATCATTATAACCAGATTTAAAATTGTAATTGAAAATTGATTGATCAAATATTGTGGCATCTTATAACTTGTCTCAAATAAATATATATTATATGTCATGTTCCATATAAATGAATAGTGTATACTATAGAGGAATTGTGGGTGGTTAATGTCATCATTCGTTATTAATTTTCAATCTAAAAGTTTGAGATCTTTGACATAGATAAGTATTTCCTTTAAATCTGTGGGCTTAAGTTTAGTTTTGATTTATTAAAGATTTCACGGATATAACAGTACTTTAATCATTCAATCATTGGCAATTTGGCATTGTGCGTTTATAAGAAATCCTTATGAGAATTTATCTACAACAATTTATGGTCAATTAAGGGGAATTTCGGAAAGGTTCCGGAGAACTTTAGTATAAAACAAATTATTGATATGTATAAGTTGATACTTGATAGATCTGTGCCAATTAATAGCTCAATTATTTTAGTGATATAATTAAATAATTTCCAATACAACAAACACGGAGTCATGTTAGTCTATTACAAAATATGAACAGAAGCCGAAAACAATCATGTGCATCTTCATAAATAGGGTCGAAAGTTTGATAAAATCTTTTGAAAATTTCACAAAACCCAAATATGTATTGTTGACTTTTATTCCGACCTCCACTAACATATTTGCAGCAATGTATATGTTTAAAATTAAATTTTAATTTCTAAATAAAATTATATCAATATCAATATTTAAAAAATTGTTTGTCGAATTCTTTTCAGTTTGATAGTTAAAATGATACTTCCTCTGTTCCATAAAATTTGATTTCTATCTATCTATCTATCTAGCTATATATATATATATATATATAATTTTTTCACAAAGTTTGATTTTTGAAATATTTAGGTGTCGACTGATTTGTAGTTTTTAAATAGTTTTTGGTTTTTGTTTCTCATAAATTCTTTTTTCAGCCATTCAAGTTTTTAAGAAACTAGTTTTTAAAATTTGAAAAACTGTTTTTTTATTATAATTCAACATTCAAGTTTTTGGTTTTTAGATTCTCCTTAAAAGTAAAAAACCATTTTTTTGATAATCAACGTTACTTTTATCAAAAACTAAAAACTAGTTTTTTGAGTTTTTAGAAACCAAAATCTATTTTCAAAATCAAAAACTAAAAGCTGAAACTAAAAATCAAAAACTAAAAGCCAAAAAACTAAAATCTAAATTCAGAAACTGGTTTGCCATTCATGGCCTTAATTTTTTTTTTTGCAAAATAATTCATTAAACTAATGATTACCTACAACAGTAACTATAAAGACAAAGAAAAAACTCTCTTTGTTTAGGTACAACACTAGTTATAGAGTACAATTTCTTTTGTTTTCTTAATCGTTGTGCAAATCACAAAAAATCAAACTTAAAGGAGCAGAGGGAGTATTGTGAATCATAAGCCAAGATTCATACCGATATAGAACTTGAAAGTAAAAACACAAAAGAATTTTACAAGTTCAGATTTTGATGTCAAACCTAACATCTCGCCGAAACAGAATTCTGGAAACCAATATCATCATCAAACTTAGCTAAGAGCTTGAACTGATTACAAGAGACATGAAAAAAAAAAAAAAGCCTCTCAATTCACTTTCTCTCGTACTCTCTCTTAACAAATACAGTCTGAAACTCTCGCCAAGACTCAACTAATATCTTTGCTAGAATCTAAGAGACTACTAACAAAAGATACAACAGAATCTAACAACTTAACTACCCAAAGATTTCAGCTCAAGAATAGAGAATTTGAAACCTATCTCTTCTACCATTTTACTATAATTCATCCTTGCTTGACAGTGGGAATCGATGATGTGGATGATGATGATTGGATCATGCACCCTTAACTGGACTCAATTCTGAATCTCTCATGCAGATGAAATAACCATATTCTATTAATTTGGATCCCTAAACAAAGTTTCCTTGAACCGAGAAACTTAAACCTTGAAACCCTCTTGTCGATATGTAGGCTTTCATACACTTATAATATTCAGAACTCATGATCTTGACAATGTTTTCAAAATCTCCACCTTAATCATGATCATAACTTATCTTGGTGGATCCTCGTGCTCTTCACAAAACACCTTCCTTGTCTTCCATATTTTAGTCTTTGGTGACATGAAGCATCTTGAGTGCTTCACTTAACTTGTACACTGGTAGATCTTTTGTGAATATATCTGCAGGATTGCTTGCAGGTGGAATTTTTAAAACTTGAATTATTTCTTCACTGATGAGACCTTTTATGTGATGATACTTCACTACCACGTGCTTTGTCCTTTTGAATACTACATTCTTTGAAAAGTCCGAGGCACTTTGGAAATCACAATAAATTTTCATTGCTTCTTGTGGAAATCCTAGCTTTCTTGCCAATCCTTTAAGCACATACTCTTTTCTTTGCTGCTTATGTTATAGACATGTATTCAGCTTATGTTGTTGATAAGGCAATGATCCTTTGAACATTAGACTTCCAACTGATTACATTGTCTCATGCTGTGAAAACCATTCTTGAGATTACTTTTCTATTATGTCAATCTGCTACAAAGTCTTAGTCATAATATCCCTTTATCACGAACTCCATGTTATTCTTGTAGCATAAACCAACTTTTGTGCTTCTCGTGATGTATCTAAGTACCCATTTTACTGTTTGTCAATGCTCTTTGGGAGGCTTACTCATGAATCTGCTTATGAGACCAACTGGATATGCAAGGTATGGTCTTGATCAGATCATAACATACGTGATGCTACCTACTGCATTTTGATATGGAACATCCTTCATGATGTAACTTTGAGCTTTCAGTTCTTGTTATGTGGCTGACTTTAATTTGAAATGATCCCCCATTAGATAAAGATCTATTTCTTTACTCTGGGTTCTAATTTCCCATATGATGAATGAACACATGCTAACCATCTGAATCCCTTCAATCCACTGAGAAAATGCATTGTTGAGGTCCACATTTCTTCTGAAATGACATAGACTGTTGTAGATGCTTCTTAAGCCCATAAATTCTTTGAGAGGCCACTTTTACTGAGCATTACTCGAACTTAATTCATTATAGTCATGTTGAGTTTCTCTGCTACTCCATGTTGTTGTGGAATGTAGGTGCAAGTTTCATGTCTGACAATTCCTTCATTTTTGCAGAACCTGTTAAACAAAGCAATATAGAATTCCGATCCATTGTTAGTTGTTATATCATTTACCTTTCTCTCAGACTGAATTTCGATCATCTTTTTCCAATCTACAAAGTTTTTGAATGCTTGATCTTTGGACCTCAAAAATTGTATCCGAAATTTCTTGAATTAAATAAAATGCTGACACTTCTATAAACTTTGAAGAACACTTGGAGATTCCCTTAGGTCTGTAGGGATGTAGTCTAGCTTGGCTTTGGTGAAGTATTGAGCTTGTCCAAAACTTGCCTTATGTGATTTTTCAATTACACAACCTTCACAAAACTTGATTTTTATGATTTGGTCTTTATTAGTCTTCTGTAGAACTTGAAGTCTTTTGATGTTGAGATGTCCTAGTCTGTTGTGCGAGAGACAAGTGACATCAATCTTTGGATCTTCTTTGCTTTCAGTGGATGCACATGTTTCTGATACTTTTGCTTTGTCTTTAAGAATGTATAAGGAATGTCTCCTTAGTCTCTTCATGATTGTTGTACATCATTTGATTATCTTTAGAACTTCATCCTTTGATTTAAAATCATAACCATTTGATTATAAAGTTCTTACAGATATCAAGTTTCTCGAAATTCCTGGCATATTCCTAGTATCATACAATACAGAAGTAGTATTGTCAGTGTTAGTGAAAGGAATTGACCAAAACTGTTTTACCTCTTAGTAGGTTTTATTGGCCATTTTGACTTTACCATTTGAGCATTCTTTAAGTTGTATAAATAGATACTTTCTTGGTGTCATGTGAAATGAACAGTCGGTGTCAAAGATCCATTATTCTTGACTGATATCTACAAAACAAAGATTAACTTCTGAAACCACCAATTCGGCTAAATCTTTGGCATCATCTTTTGCTAGAGTTGATTCTCCTTCTTGATTGTTGTTTCTTCCTTTATTCTTTTCAATTCACTTGTAGCATTGCTTCTTGAAGTGCATTTCTTTGCTGAAAATCCAACATTCTCTTTTCTTCTTTTCTCTTGACGTTGACCTTGATTTGCTTCTGCCTTTTGTGAAACTCACCTTCCTAGTTTTTGATCTTCCTCTAACAAATAGACCTTCACCATTTGACTTGTTATGAACAGCTTTCTTGAGTTTGAATTCCTTGGTCATAGCCGCTATGACCACATCCTCAACACTCAGTTTGTATTTGGTGAATGCTATGGTTTCCCTAAAATGATCATAAACTTCTGACTTGGCATAGATTTAATTAGAATGATAGCTTGAGCTTCATCTTCTATTTCTATTTTCAAATACCTAAGATCTGCTAATAACTTCAAGAAGTCGTTAACATTCTGATCAATCGACTTATACTCTTGTATCTCGAAAGAATAAACCCCTAGCTAAGAGTTGATCCTATTAGGTAGGGTTGTTGGAAGATATAACATGTCAAATGCTTAGATTACTTCTAGTGAGGTTGTACAGTTCTAGACCTTCCTCAGTACTCAATCTTTGACATTAAAGAATATCAGTTTCACGGCTCTATCATCTCAACTCTGGCTTCTTCTTTTTTTATTAACTTCTTATTTTCTACTGGTTTCTTTTGTTCATCTTTAGTTAACACTTTTGGAGTATAAGGCTTCAAAACATCCTTCAATCCTTGTATCGTCAAGTTTGTTATCATCCTTTTCTTCCATAAACTGTAGTCTCCTATACTGTTATAGATATCGATCTTCATTTTGGTTTTAGTACTCATCATCACAAGACCTCCTATTACTCCACCTATCTTTGAACCTTTCTTTTGCAGATTAGTCGTATTGGCTCTGATACCAACTTGTGAATCATAAGCTAAGATTCAAAATAATTCAAATAAAGAAAACAAAAGAACTTGAAAGTAAGAACACGAGAGAATTTTACGAGTCATGTTTCGAAATGAAACACTACATTTTGCCAGAACTAAGTTCTAGAACCCACTATCATCATTAAACATAGCTCAGAACTTGAAGTGATTACAAGAGATAAAAACAAAGAAGAAAACCCCTCTCAACTCACTTTCTCTTAATCATCTAACTTCGAATACAATCTGAAACTCTCACTAAGACTAAACTTATATATCTGCTAGAATCTAACTGATTACTAATAAAAGATACAACAAAATCTAACAGCCTTACTACCCAAAGATTTTAGCTTAAGAATAGAGAAAATGAAACATAACTCTTATGCGACTTCACTCAACTTCATCCTCACTTGAGAGTGAGAATCGATGATGTGGATGATGATTGGATCCTACAGCCTTAACCGGATTCTATTTTGAATCCCTTCTAGATATATAATAATCGAATTTTATAACTTGAATCCCTTAACCAAGTTTTTCTAAACCGAGAAACTTAAACCTTAAAACCCTTTTGTCGATATGGAGGTGTTCATACGCTTAGAATATTGTGAACTCATGATCTTGACTATACGCCTTAGATATAGGTAATGAATCTAGAATTAGGCCGCTAAAGGTGGAAGATTAAAAGAGAGTTTAGGGAGTGAATTTTAAGTTATATAGATTATGTATTGTCGATCCTATTGTTGACATTAAAAAAATTTAATTAGTGTATTTGAGATTCATCGTAAAATTTTATAGGAGTGAAGATACATACATTTATATGATAGTAATAATTAACATAAACTGATTAGGCTTTTGTGGAGAAAAGAACTTTAAGAGGTTTAATTGGTTTATGTATTTAGATAGAGTTATAGAGATTTTAATGTTATTAGGATTCTAGTTTTGTTGAATCAAGATTTTCTAAAACTCTATTAAAGTTTGGTGTTATTAGTTTCTATATTTTTAAAACGTCTTCTAAAAGTGTAGAGTTATTGAATTAATGATTTTATTAAAGTCCATAAAAATTTTGTATTATTCAAACTTTACAAAAGAATATTGTGTTATTAGTTTGATTATCATATAATTATTCCTTTACAAAATACAATCTTCAAAAGTATTATACCTTAGGCATTCTCAAAGTCATTTACTATAAATAAAAATACATAGAATTCTTTTTTCTTAAAGATATAGAATTATTTTTCTAAAATATATAAATTTCAGAAATATGAGTCTAAAAAATAATAAAATAACAATAATAATAGGGAAATACCAACAAATGACCACATAAAACTTCAAAATTTACAAAGTAACAAAAAGTAAAAAAAACTGGTTACAATTTACTCACAATTGCCATTTTACCGTTATACCACATTGCTAACAATATTATTATCACATTATTATTTTTGTTATACGTTTATTTTAATAGCTATCGTTGAAAAGAATGAGAACCCTCATCCTCATTCTTCCCATTATTTATATATATATTGAACTTGTTATACATACAAACAAAACATTATACTGCTAACTATAATATTATGCGTACAAACAAAACATATACAGTAGAACCTCCATAAACTAATACTCGATAAATTAATAACTTCTACAAGATGATAAATTTCTCTGGTCCCGAGTCGGGCCAGTGTAAAATTTGATCAAATTTAATAAATTAATAAGATAATAATTATTTTGATCAAATTTACATATATATATATATATATATAAGTAAGTTGATATATTAAAGTATGATTTAAAAAATTAAATTTTTTCCTAGACCTCAGCTCTATAAAAGAGTTGTTGTGTTCTATTTTCAAATAATGATGTTGTAGTATAACATGTCATAAAAATAGTCAAATTTTTTCAAGTTTTCAAAATTTTAATATGTATTATTTTCATTGTAAAAGTATCATAGGCTATTGAAATAAAATAGTTGGAGTCATTAATTATAAATTATAAAATTATAACTTCCAAACGATTAATCTAAATATAGTCTCAATTCATCCTTTTAAAATAATTTTAACAATTTAAAATACTATAAATTAATAATATTAATTTATGGATAAATTAATGCCTCTCTAAATAAAAAATTTGTCAATGTCTCAATATTATTAATTTATAGAGGTTTTATTGTATTTTTAATTTAGAAGGTTAAAATGAGAAATGAAAGTCATATTGCAAATTATCCATTTGTTATTGTCATTTTCCTAATAATGTAGTTATTTTTGGGTAATCTCACATATTCACCCATATTAATAGAAAAGTAATTAATAAAATATTTTAGTAAAAAATTGAATTTATAATATTCCTTCAAGTTTAAGAAAAGTATATCGATATAATTTAAAGGGGAAATTTCAAAAATGCCCTTTTTGACATGCCCTTTTTCAAAATTTACCTTTTCTTTTGAAAATTGGGAGAAAGAAATACTCATGAATGGAAACTTTTTGAAAAAAAATCATATCAAAAAAAGTATTTCTTAAAATTTCTCTAATTTTTAAAAAGAATTTATAAAACAAATAAATAAATAAAAATACAGTGTAAAGTATTATATAACATTTTCAATTTGTTTGATATACAACTATTTATGGATATGAGAATTTATAAAAGTATTTTAAAATTAATAAAAATCTATAGAAAATAATGTAAAACGTTCAAAAGTTACATTATTTTGTATAATATTAAAGTTTTCAAAAATATTTTTAAATGATAGATCCAATAACACCCTCTAAAAGTCCAATATAAATTATTATGCAATATCTTGAAAATATTTTGTATAAAAGTTTTTATGGTATAAAGATCAGCAAAAGATAATTTAAAATGATAAAAATTCTATAAAATTGTATATAAATCTTGAGGTAAAATTCTGTATAACTTGTAAAATGATCTTTTCAAAGCTTGTAAGAATATGTAAGATAAGCTCACGATACGAGCAAGTTATTCATCATTAATATCACTTCTCTCTTAAAAGCTCTCAAAACAAAAGTAACCTCTGACTATTTACAATCGTCCTCCTTCTCTGGTTACCGACGCCTTTTGTCGATGGCAAGAGGAGGGAACCCCCTCTTTCTCTTCTCTTTTCTCCTATCTCTCCCTAATCCATCTCTCTTGGGCTCCGAGATTCTCTTCGCTTTCTTCAACAGGTAAACTGCTCCTATTCATCTTCTAGGTGCAGTTTCGTCGGCAGAGAGGTTGGTGGCGGAAGCATGTAGATCTGGATCTAGTGAGGACAAGATCGATCTGGTAGGCTTTCACCTCATCTGCTTCGGCGTGTTCTCAATTAGGGTTTGTTTGTGCGGGTGAAATTGAAGTAGCCTTCACCGGCGGATCGATGAGTAAGGCCATCGCACTCGCGACAGGTGGTGGTCTAGAAAGGGATCTCCGGTATAGTCATCCTCCTTCTCTCGACCATCTTAGTAAGCTCATCGCACTCAAGGGTGGTGGGTCATGAACGGATTTTCGGTTGGTCGGTGGGCTTCTCTCTTCATTAGTTTGACAAATCTTGGCAATGTTTTCTCATCTCGGCATCAGCGGCGGATGGTGGCCACATCCACAAGCTGACTCGAACTAGGATTTCTCTGCGCTGGACCAGCATGTTGATTGGGCCACTTTGAATTTCTAGTCGGCTGTTTGGGTTTTATTTTTATTTTAGCCCGTTGGGCCTCTATATGCATTGGTTATGTCTCTCTATAAAATTTATTTCAATTAAGAAAGCTTTTTAACAAAAAAAAAAGATATGTAAGATAATTGGATCGATAATTTTCAATTCAGAACATAAAATTCACGCTTTAAGTTTTCTTTTAATATTATATATAATAGGGGATGAGAACTTGAAATCTTTATTATTTTTTATATAATTTTTTTTGTCAATAATTGAATTGACAAGATCCGATCTATAGCCTAATCCAACTCTTAAAATTCATCTAGCAATGAGGAATTGAACCCTAAATGCCATAAATATTAGCTTGATCATTCTAGCCATCAGGGCATTATTGTTTATATCTTTACAAGTCATAAAAATTTTGAATCCAATAACAGCCCATATTGTTATTTTTGAACACATTAAAAGAAGTTCATATAACGTATCATTTAAAGTTTCAGCAATTTTTCTGGCAATTAACTATTTTGACTCCTTCCTGACCCTTTTATATAAAACTCGGACAAAACAAATCAATTCGATTCCATCGTCTGTATATCATATTTCCTAGTAATCTAGTATATATACTGGCATAGCCGACAAAAAAAGTTCTATAAGAAAACATATATTAATCAATATTATATATGTATATATATGTAGTTTGTTCATATTTGAAGAGTTCACACCTAATATAATCACTTCTTACCAGCAACCCATTTTTGAAAAACAGACAAAACCCAAAATCTTGAGATCAATCGATGAGCTGATCCTCCTCTTTTACCTTTCATGGAACAAATACTTGTCCTGGATTTCTTGTCTTAAAGGTAAATATTTGTTGTTATGCTCCTCAATTCTATGAGTCCGTTATGTATAAATCAATCCCAGTAGTTTTCTTTTCTTTTTTTTGATGTTTGAAAGTTGTCATCTTTGCTAAATCAAAACCCTAGTTAGGCTCCTTAAATCTAGCTAATAGATTGATTTTTGTCTGTTTCCGCCGAATTTCTTACATTATTCAGGTTTGGTGAAAGATGGGTGATGAAAAGTTTGGATTTTTAATCTGGGTTTCAACGATTTCTTGCGTAATCTGCCTCTGCTATGGATACATACCTGTAGATAATTACCTCATTAACTGTGGATCACTAAACAACGTCACTGTCACTGGTCGAGTGTTCATGTCTGATAAGCTTGCCTCAAATCTTTTAACCACTCACAATGAAATCCTCGCCGCAAGTAATCGCACTTCAGATTCAAATATTTACCAGACAGCGAGAATATTCACCGGAATCTCTAAGTACAAATTTTCCGTTGCTCGAGGCCGCCACTGGATTCGTCTCCATTTTAGCCCTTTTCAGTACCAAAACTTCCAAATGGGTTCAGCCAATTTCTCTGTTTCTTCACCAACACATGTCCTCTTGAGTGATTTCAGTGTTAAATCCAGAGTTATGAAGGAGTACATTCTGAATGTAGCCACGGATCATCTCGAGCTTGTGTTTACTCCCTCGGGTAATTCGTTCGCATTTGTGAATGCCATTGAGGTTGTATCGGTTCCTGATACATTGATCAACAGTGATCCTTTGTTCGTGGGCAGGCCGAAGAAGTTTGAAGGCATGCCATGGCAAGCTCTTGAGACGGTTCATAGAATGAACATGGGCGGTCCTCGTGTCACGCCTAATAATGATACTCTTTCGAGAATCTGGGAGCCTGATTCGGAGTTTCTTATCGAAAAGAATTTAGTCAAGAATGTGTCTAAGATTGTAACTGTTAACTATGTTAACGGTTTTGCTTCAGAGGAAACTGCTCCAAGAACTGTTTATGGTACTTGCACGGAGATGAATTCAGCGGATAACCCGTCTAGCAATTTCAATGTGACTTGGAATTTCGATGTTGACCCGGGATTTCAGTACTTCCTCCGTTTTCATTTCTGCGATATTGTGAGCAAAGCTCTAAACCAGCTTTATTTCAATCTCTATGTTGACTCAATAATGGTTGTAGAGAATCTTGACCTAAGCACTTATTTATCCAACACTTTGAGCGGTGCATACGTGATGGATTTTGTCACGGAATCAGCAAAACAGACTAACAGAATCCGTGTGAGTATCGGTCCATCAACTCTTCACACGGCTTACCCTAGTGCAATTATGAACGGATTAGAGATCATGAAGATGAATAACACCAAAGGTCAGCTCAGTACGGGGACGTTTTTGCCCGGCCGTTCAGGTTCAACTACTAAGAAGAATGTCGGTATGATTATTGGTGCAACAGTTGGCTCATTGCTTGCTTTAGTGGTTTTGGGAGGTTTATTTTTACTGTTCAAGAAACGAAGACGACGAGACCAAGATGGTCACTCAAAGAGTTGGATTCCTTTGTCTACCAATGGCACAACTTCATTCTCAAATGGAACTACAATTGCAAGTACAACTTCCAATTCCAGTTACAGAATTCCTCTTATAGTGGTTAAAGAGGCAACAAATAGCTTTGACGAGAATCGAGCAATTGGAGTCGGTGGTTTTGGTAAAGTCTACAAAGGAGTGCTTCAAGATGGCACAAAAGTAGCTGTTAAACGAGGGAATCCTAAATCTCAGCAAGGACTTGCCGAGTTCAGGACAGAAATCGAAATGTTATCTCAGTTCCGTCATCGCCATTTGGTCTCTCTGATTGGTTACTGCGACGAGAACAATGAGATGATTCTGATCTATGAGTATATGGAGAATGGAACATTGAAGAGTCACCTTTACGGATCAGATCTTCCTAGCTTAAGTTGGAAACAGAGGCTCGAGATATGCATTGGATCAGCTAGAGGATTGCATTATCTTCATACTGGTGACTCGAAACCCGTGATTCACAGAGATGTGAAATCAGCAAACATACTGCTCGACGAGAATCTTATGGCCAAAGTTGCAGACTTTGGACTGTCTAAAACTGGACCCGAAATTGATCAGACTCATGTGAGTACTGCGGTCAAAGGAAGTTTCGGGTATCTTGATCCAGAATACTTTAGAAGACAACAGCTCACAGAGAAATCAGACGTGTACTCTTTCGGAGTTGTTCTGTTCGAGGTTCTCTGTGCGAGACCAGTTATAGACCCGACACTTACAAGAGAGATGGTGAATCTTGCAGAATGGGCGTTGAAATGGCAGAAGAAAGGACATCTTGAACAGATCATTGATCCGTCATTGCGGGGTAAGATCAGACCTGATTCGCTTAGAAAGTTCGGTGAAACAGGGGAAAAATGTTTAGCTGATTATGGAGTCGATAGACCATCAATGGGAGATGTGTTGTGGAATCTTGAGTACGCATTACAGCTACAAGAAACAGTCATTGATGGTGATCCAGAAGAAGATAATAGCACAAACATGATCGGTGAGTTACCTTCACGGTTCAGTGATTTCAGTCATGGAATTGGAGACACGAGTATTAAAGTTTCTGTAGCTAAAGATGGAAAATCTGAAGAACAGTCTAGTAGTGATCTTTCGGGTGTTTCCATGAGTAACGTTTTCTCGCAGCTGATGAAATCTGAGGGACGTTAAGAGATGACCAAATTCAAGGAAATCAAAAAGAAAAAAACGAAAATATCACTAATTCGAATCAGAATCTAGAATCGTTGTTCTACTGCAGCTTGTCTTATGTATATCCATATATTATTGACAATTTGTCAATGATCTTGCAATAACCAACTACCGATCCAATCAAATAGAAAACTCAGATTTACTACACTCGAAAATAGATTTCGTTCGAAGATTTGATAAAGATTCTGAAACTTGCTTAGCTCTACAGACGATAAGATGCGACGTTGTTTTGTCAATGTGTCTCTGGTCTCAGATCGTCAACTTCTATGAAGATAGAAGATGCAAAATTGAACTAATATTAAGGGCAAAGTACCGAATTGACAGAAGAAAAATCCTACAAATGCTATTGCATTCAAATAATCTATATTAAAGGGAAGTAAAAGCTGATGATTGAATCTTGATTTGATTATGTTTCTACCGAAACTGGGAGTAATTACATAAAACGAGAATGCTACTGCAAACAACTAAATATCGAACCAAAGGAAAGTAAAAACGTAACCTAAAGATGAGAAGATTTAATTTAGAAATTTCCAGAAGAAACCCAGAAAACAAACAAACACGAAGCCAAGAATCCCTATCTTAACCTCCGAATCCGTAAAGAGTCCTTCCTTGCCTCTTGAGAGCGTATACGACATCCATGGCGGTCACAGTCTTCCTTCTGGCGTGCTCAGTGTAAGTGACGGCATCACGAATAACGTTCTCCAAAAAGATCTTAAGAACACCACGAGTCTCTTCGTAGATCAGACCACTGATACGCTTCACTCCACCTCGACGAGCCAATCTCCGAATCGCCGGCTTTGTAATTCCTTGAATATTGTCTCTTAAAACCTTCCTGTGACGCTTTGCTCCTCCTTTCCCCAAACCTTTTCCTCCCTTTCCACGACCCGACATTATTTCCCAACGAAGGATTAGATTTTTTAGAGTAAATAAGAACCTGAAGATGGATTAGTAAGAAAGATTAAGAGTTGAATTGAGGAGAGAAGATAACGTGAAATTGTAGTTTTAGGGAAGACGGATCTTTATAAAGTGAGTAAACAGATTCCATAGTATAGATCTAACGGTTGAGATTTCAATCCGTGTTTGTAAAAAGAAGATGTATGAATCGTCGATTTCTTTTAATCAACGGTTGATATTTGTGATCCGCGTGATAGAAGTGATAGCCAATCAGAATGATTTCTTGTTTCACATGCGACGCCACGAATTAGGATACTGAAGCGCCAACTTTTTAGAGCGCGTATATTAAAATTGGGCCAACAAATTATCTGAAATTTGTTTTTTTGGGTCAATTATTAATGGTTTCATATGCGTTCATTAATAAGTATATGAGAAATATGGAATTGATAACCAAAATTAATATCTTAAAAGTTCAAAATATAAACTACTCTTCGAAAAGAGATAGTCACAATTACAAAAGTTAAACCATTAGCCGACTCTCTAACAGAACGAGCGAGAATATCAACTTTATAATTTAGAAGTTTTGGGATTACATGCAGTGTCGTGTCGAGGATTATATGGGCGTAAAACAACTATAAAACAATATTAATAATATAAATTTTTTATAACATAAATATAATATAATTTAGTATAATATATATATATATATAAATAAAAATATATTTTTACAATATAACATTTTTATTTACCTTTAAGTAAATTTTTCCCACAAAATTTTCATAATATATGTTCTTTTGCTATATATATATTAACTAAACCATTTTTTGTGATATAGTTGATAGTAAATCAGATTTAATCAATTTTAGATTTAAAAAACTTTTTTCGCATAGAAAACTGGAACTAAATCCAACGTAATTTACAATACAACTTAGTTCTCGCTTAAAATAATCCAATTCTTAAGGAAAATATTTACGAAGATCAAAAACTGATTGTTTCTATAATATAAACTAGAAAATTTATTATAATATATTATTTTTTGAAAAAATTTAGGGGCCCCAAAAATTAGATTTATTTGAGAGGACCCGAAGCGAATGCCTTTTTTACACATAGGCACACATCTGATTACATGTAGAGAAAATACTTGGAAAAAAAATTTTTAACCTGATAAAGTCTTCTTGATATGTTTGGAAGGCCGGCAAATCCTTATGACTTGACATAATCTTCACTACATCTGTGCAATCTGTTGCGAGTATAACTATATATCTAACATCTATTATTTATATCTAGATTTTTAATTACTTTTTTTTGTCAACATTATTCATAGGAGAAAATTAGGAAAACAAAAAAAAACGGTAGGAACACTGTGCAACACAACTTGACTTCGAGAGAATCTTCGAGCATTGTAGGCAAGGAGATCAGCCTTGTGGTTGAGTGTGCGCAGAATCTGGGTAAGGGACACAACTGCAAAGCTGCTCTTGAGGTTGGAAAAATCCGTGAGATATGGCGAAAAAAGTAGGCCACTCCAATGGTTCTTCCACCATCTTAACCAACTCAGAGCAACCACAAGAAACTCTACTTCCGATATCTAAAGGGAGGACAGCCACAACATAGCCCACAAGAAAGCCTCAAATATCGAGTGTAGAGGGGTAAGCTGCACCTAATGCATTAGACACCCATATGTACTCCACCATCCTCATAAGGAAAGCAATACCATCCTAATCATGTGAAAAGCTCTGATGCCTTCCAAAAGGCATCTACCATACATCTAATCCTAGAAAAAGTCAGGTTCAGGTTTATCGTCAGTGGTCTTGAGAACGATCTTGATTGTACTTGTACTATCTCGTCAACATGATTAATCTTCGTATGAAGGCCTTGTTGGGAAACCGCCCAAGCTTCGACTTCTGCTTCGGCTTTGATGACAAGGTCTTGTGGGTCATGTGATTTATTTGTAAAGGATTTGTCGTTTCTTGCTTTCCAGATAAACCATAGCAACCATGGGAAGCTATGATATTCTTCATTTTTTTATGTCCTTTAAAAAAAGTAATCAATGTTCGTGTAAACAGAAGCATCTGGGAAAGAAGGTCCTGATGGAATTTTTGAGAGCGCCCAAGCTTGTGTATCAGGAGGACATTCAAAAAGAACGTGGTTTATCGTTTCTATTTCTGCACCACAACTCTCACACCGAACATCACATTGTATACTATGACGGATCAAATTTCCTTTGACTGCAAGTTGACCCGATAATACTTACCAGATAATTATTTTTTTTGTGGTACTTTGAATCTCCATGCTTCCGATTGTAAATCTTGTATGTGGGGACCAAAAGAGATTTTTTGCTGCTGTGATATATTTCTTTCCGCCCAGTAATCTGATTTAACTGTGTATACCCCGACTTTGTTAAAATGCCATCCCAAACGGTCTGCTGTGGGAAATCTTGGGATATGGAGTCTAAGTATCAAATTCGCATCGCATGGTATAAAGAATTGTCTTATCAATGGTTCTCGCCAAAATCGTGTATGTGGGTCTATTAGATCTGAGACTCTCAAATTGGGGTATAGAATAGGAACTTGTCCAATAGCTCGTTGGGGGATATTATCTGGGATCCAAGGATCAGTCCAGATTCTAATTGAGTCGCCATTTCCCACTCTTTTAATCAGGCCTTTCATCACTAGTGCACGTGCTGAGATTATACTCTTCCATCCATATAAGGGATTCTATAATCTTCTAGGCTATAAAGGGTTCGACCCCTTATAATACATGCCACGAAGAACATTTGCTAAGAGAGATTCATGGTGGTCAAGTAGTCGCCATAGTTGTTTTGCTAGTAGGGTTTAATTGAAATCTACGATCTCCCTAAAGCATATGCCTCTTTCTTCTTTGTTCTTGCAGATATGGTCCCATTTAACCCAATGTATACCGCGTGTATATCCTGGTTTTTGCCATATGAATTTTGCGATAACAGCTGAGATCTTGGAGGTAACTGCCTTCAGAAGATGGTAGCATGACATTACATAGGAGGGAATAGCGGTAAGAACTGATTTTATCAAAACTTCTTTTCCTCCTTTAGATAGGAATCTAGCCGACCATGAATTTACCCTGGCTTCTATACGTTCTCGGACAAAAGCAAAAACCTTTGTCTTTGCCCAGGTGTGAACCCATTCTTCCTAGATTATGAATTCCAAAGATCGCCTGAATGTCATATCGACGGGTTTGATCAACATTCTTACCAAATTGAATAGAGGATTTTGAAAAATTTATTTGTTGGCCTGATATCTTCTCATATTCCTTCAGAACATTGAGGATAGTATTCGCCTCTTCTACATTCGTTCGACCAAAGAAAAGACTGTCATCTGTGAATAAAAGATGTGAAACATTAGGACTTACTTGCACGACTGAGATACCCGTCCTATGTTTTAATGTCTCCACTCGTTTAAGATGCGCAATCGAAGCTTCGGTGCATAGAATAAAAAGATATGGGGATAATGGATCACCTTGTCTAAGACCTTTTTGAGGTTTAAGACACCCTCTCGGTATTCCATTTATCAGAATAGAGTATTGAACTGAGGAGACACAATGCATGATCCCATTAACCCATTGTTCCTAGAAACCTAATTTTAAAAATAGCTTTCTCAAAAAAAACCCCATTCGATGCGATCGTATGCCTTGCTCATGTCAGTCTTGATGGATATATATGCACCTTTTACTTTCTTACTCATTCATAAGGCATGAAACATTTCCTGGGCTATCAAAATATTGTCAGATATCAATCGTCTTGACACAAAAGCCGATTGGGTATCTGAAATTAAACTTGGTAAAATCCTTTTCACACGCAAGCACACAACTTTTGATATGACTTTATGTACTACATTGCACAGACTAATGGGTCTGAATTCAACTATCTTAGTCGGTCTCGTAATTCTAGGGATTAAGCAGATATTTGTAAGATTAAGATCTTTATCGAATAAACTTGTCTCCAAGAAATCATTCACTAATTTCACCAAATCCACTCTTATAATTGCCCATGATTGATGAAAGAAGAGTGCTGTTATCCCATCCGGTCATGGTGCTTTCCCAAGATCCATTATAAATACCGATTTCCTTACTTCCTCTAGAGATGCTGGTGATAACATATTAAAATAGTTAACAGCTACAATCTCTGTATCCTTTTCTTGATCAACTTAAGTACCTTGCTCGTTAAAAAGACCAACAATCCGATTTCTAGCTCTCCTTTGTTTCATCTGTGCATGGAGAACTCTAGTGTTCTTATCATCTTCCTTTAACCATTTAATCATGCTTTTCTGCTTCCAGTTTTTTCTTCATCTTTATATGTCTGACAAAGTTTGTAAGCTGCCTGTTGAATATCTATTGTGGGGGCAATCATCCAAATTTTTCAAATCTTCTAATCTATTTTTTCGGAGCTCTATCTTTTCCTTCCTTGGAATCACTTGTTGTTTCCTCCATCGAGATATTTCGCGTCGGCAATTTGAGATTCGATAAGAAATATGATTCCTTCTTAAATTGGCATATCGAGTCCAACCTGACTTTATTGCTTGTTCAAACCCCGATTTCCCAACCCACCATTTATCAAAGTTAAAACCAAGTTGTCTTCTACCTTCGTGTTCCTTCGTCTCAACCAAAATTGGTCTATGATCGGAACCTATCATCTTGAGATAGTCCGTTTCGGAATTTGGGAAAAGTGAGTGCCATTCTTCATTTCTAAAAGCTTTATCTA
Organism: Lepidium africanum; assembly: GCA_900406405.1. Classification (NCBI taxonomy): domain Eukaryota; kingdom Viridiplantae; phylum Streptophyta; class Magnoliopsida; order Brassicales; family Brassicaceae; genus Lepidium; species Lepidium africanum. Next base: position 35,662 of record OVAX01000748.1, on the reverse strand, counting down.
ATTTACATCAAATGATTCCATCTCGTCTTACACCTCTCCATGACCATGTGTCTCCCGTACATGGATTATACTTTCAAATATATAAGTTATTTATTTTCTTTTTCAAGGAAATTTGGGTGAATGTACATAAGTTTCTTCTAAATTAGGTTGAGAAAATCTTTCTCTCTCATAAGATTATATTCATAATTTATCACAATTTTATCCTTACTACACTATAATGATGTTTTCTCTCTCTTTTGACACATCATAGACGCTTCTCTCTCCATTTCCTTTATAATATTTCTCAAATTCTTTTCATTCTCTCCTTATTTCCTTTTCTTGCGTTTTGCAAGATCATGACCTTCTCCTTCTCTCTGTTTTTTTCCTTCTCCGATGTGCTTTTTACCCAAAATGTTGGTTTCTTTTTCTCAGAACACTCGTTTTCGATTTCTTTTTAATTCAGGTACATATTCCAGCCACTCAATTTAACCTATAGTAACTCATGCCTCTTTTGATTCTTTTGTTATTGTTTTAGAATCACCAACTGTTGCTTTATGTATTCTGGGTTTCTATCTAACTTGATTTCGTAAAATCAACAAATGAGTGAATCTAATTGCCATGGTGGTTCTAGATTTCAATTCTAGGGTCCTCTAATAAGAAATTTAAAGCTTGTTAGACGCCGTGCTGGTTTGTGATTTTGTTTGTCTAGGTTAAGAGAAAGTTTTTTGTTGGAATTTTTTGTTCAAATCTTCCAAATTGTTTGATTGTTTCAGAGATAAAATTGTATATGTTTATTGCTATCAGTTATGTGTTGTTACAAGTGTACATACACATTTAAATTCATGTTTACACATCTACAATCTGTTTATTGCTATCAACTTTGCCTTTAATTGCTTACTCTGTAGTATGTTTTAGTTTGGGTTCTATCAACTTTCGTGGCCATGTTTTGTTGGTTAATGTTTCCGTCTTTGTTTCTCTGCTTGTGTTACATGCGTCATATAAGCTATCCTCTTTAGTGTTCTCCCTCAACAATGATTTCTATGGTTAGACTTGCACTTTACAATACAACAACTTATAAGTTGCTTAACTCTCGTGCATGTGGCATATCTTCGTATCGCTTAGTGTTCTCACTTACCAATAATGTGGATATATAAAGTTGTGCTTGAAAATGTTACTACTTATAAGTGGGTTAGCTCTCGACATTGTTGCATGTATCGTTTGTACATACCGCTTATTGTTCTCCTTTTCCCAGTTACGTGGTTGTGTTGACTTGTACTTTACTAGCTAACAACTTATTAGTTGATTACCCCCTGCATTTTGCACATGTCGTATGTACTTATTTTTTAGTGTTCTCCTATACAAGTTCTCTGTATGTTTACAGTTGTACTTTACTATAAAGTACTATCGTGTTATGCTAGTGGATCTTTTGCGTTCTGATCCCATAAGTCCTGTCTGTTGTCTGAGTCATATGTACACATCGCTTAGTGTTTTCTCTCACCATTTAAGTGTCCATTTCAGATATTTAATTGACTACACAAATACTTATATATAAGTTGTTAAACCTTTCTGAATTATCGCATCCTATAATTTTGTCTTAGGCTATTACAACACAACAAGTTATAAGTTGCTTGACTCTCGTGTATGTTGCTTACAACATATCTACATACCACTTAGTGTTCCTACTTACCAGTAATGTGTATATTTAAAGATATATAAATCATGATAATAGTGTATCAAATTGCATAAATATGTAACACGTAGTAAGCAGACTTTATATTTTATGTGTTCCGGGTGTATACATGTCATTACATTGGGTTTCCTCTGATTTGCAGGCTACCCTTCACACTATCATTGGTACATGACTGCAAATGGGAAATGTTGATCTTTATAAGCAAATGTTTTCTTTTCAAGAAGAGTTGATTGGCGAGAGGGCCAATGTCTACCCAAAGTCAAAAACAAAGATGAGATTATAGAGATGAGAAATTCTTCTCTTGTTACATGTTACACATCAAACTTATAAATATATGCATGTTATTATTTAACAAGAGTGTTACATATCAAACAATAAATCTAAACATTGACCTCTATTCATAACACTATTACTATTTATGTTACATGTTACACATCATCTTTATACATCTAGATATACTACCTTAACATGATTGTTAAATGTCAAACAATAAACTTAAACGCCATTCACCATTTGGGTTTCTTTCCCCTTTTCTCTTTGGCATGCATTGTAAAACCATAACTATTGTTTGTCTCAGCTTTGCAACAGTATATTATCATATTTGTTTTAAACTAAATAATCCACGTAAGTTACCCCTTTAATCTTTAATCTCATTCTCACTAAACTCCGCCCGTTGATCCTCATTTAATAACTTGTCTCCTATAAGTTAACAGTATCGTACTTATTTTGTATTTTGCATTTAATTAAATATGTGTATAGGGACCTTTGTATAATTTCTCCTCTTGTTGGATAAAAGAGATTTTGATTTACAAAAATATATGTCATCTACCTAATTAATCAAAAACTCTTCGTTTTTCTAGCAAATTAACCCTATATTATTATTGTTTATGTTTATTATTATCAAAAGGTCAATGAGCTTGAAAGTTTAAGGTTACAACTGAAAACGAGAATGATGTTCTATATACAAAGGGTCCAACAAGTCCATTAATGAAAGCTTCGAGAGACGTTACACATTTACTTTTTCCTCAACCATCTGACTCCATGTGTTTGTCGGTGAAGAGTTCCAGGTTGCTTATGGTCATTCACGTGTCGCCACTTTGTGCTTGCCGATATGCAAACTCTGATTTAGGTCAATCCGCTAGAATCCGCCACTCTGCAACACTAATCCTTGTTTTCATGCCTAGAACAATCAATATTCTCCAAAAATTTCATCCTATCATTTGAATCACAAATCAAGTAGGCATTGAAGTCTACTTGGAAAAACCAACCAAAGGAAACTTCTAAAGAGCAAAGATTTAATCCTCAAAGTTGGAGAACTCCACATGAACTGAAAATCACCAACAAGCTCCTATGGAAAAGTTGCCAGATCCAACTAATATCTAATCGAAAACCGAACAAAGGAACACAAAATTATCTTTATTTCGAAAGAAAAATTTAGAAACAACAAAGAAGATAAGGAAAACAAAAGCTTTAAAACAAGACAACAACCCAAAATCAAAAAAGGAAAAACTCTAAAACAAAGGCGAAAAGAATTTCGATAATAAATCTGGAAGCTAACAAAAGTTCAAAGAAAATAAAGCACAAAGACCAATTTGAAATCGGGAAGAGAAACCGAGATCAAACTCTGGATAAATAACGATGTAAAGGGATAGAATATGCAAACATATTCTCCAACGGTCAAGACAACTAATCCAATTGTCTATGTATATTTAGTTTCCATTTGTAAATAGCTCTCTAGGTGTATATATATTGTAAACATTACTCAATAATAGATAAGTGATTCTCATACATTCAATATGGTATCAGAGCCATCTCTAGGTTTTTAACCTAGCATCCGATTCTTTTCTCTTCTCTTTCGCCTCTCTGCTTTTACTTCTCTGTCTCGCTTCACATCATTCTGTTATGTTTGCTTCAGTTTTCTCTCTATTCTCATGGCTAATGATTCAACGGCAGAAAGTGTCACTCTGTTTGATGTTACCAGTCCACAAACCACACTTTTATTGGTGAATATGTCTAATATCGTCAAGCTCACATCAAGTAATTACTTGATGTGGAGAACTCAGGTCCGTGCACTTCTCAGAGGTTATGAACTTCATTCGTTCATCGAAGGATCTGAATCCATACCGTCACCGACGAGGGTTGTTGATGGTGTCTTTATTTTTAACCCTGCATATTCTGCTTGGCAACGACAAGATTGCTTACTCTTTAGTGTTTTGTTGGGTGCTTTCTCTCCTCAGGTTCAATCTCTCGTGTCTACTGCAACTACAACAAAGGAGATTTGGGACAACCTAGTTGAAGCGTTCGGAAATCCAACTAGAAATCATATTCGCCAACTCAAACACCAGCTGCGTACATGTGTCAAAGGAACCAAATCGATCAGTGAATATCTCCGTCTCATGAAAGCTAAATCAGATGATCTCGCTCTCCTTGGAAAGCCTCTTGATACCGAGGATCTCATAGAACAAATTCTCGCTGGTCTGGGTGAAAAATACAAACCGGAAATTGATGCAATCAATGGACGTGACAATCCGATCTCCTACACTGAGTTGTACGAATGACTCCTTAATCGTGAAGCAATGATTTCGTGTACTGATTCCTCCTCCTATGTTACACCAGTTGTAGCCAATGTTGTTGACAATCGTTCTCACCAACAGCAACAAAGATCCAACAACAACAACAACCAAAGCTAAAGCAACTCCTATCAGCAATACAACAATAATAGCAATAACTTTCAACCTCATTTCAACAAACCATATAATGGATAGTGTCAGGGATGTGGTATTCAAGGTCAAATCGCTAAATATTGTCCAGAATTTTGTCTCATATGCGGCCAAGTACCTTCGCAACAATGGACACCACCTCCAGTTCAACAATATCCTCCACAAAACTACAATCCAACATGTCAGCCTTGGCAACCACATCCACCGCAATATGCTCCGAGGGTCAATGTTGTAATGCTCTTGGATTCTTCTACATGGTTAGTGGATTATGGAGCCTCGCATCACATGACAGCGGCTCTAGGGAATCTTGCAACACATCATCTATATGGTGGTAATGATGATGTGCATCTTGGTGATGGCTCGGCATTGCCAATAACTCATTGTGGTTCTTTTTCTTTACCCTCATACACTCGTCCTTTTCATCTTAATAATGTCTTATGTATTCCTTCGCTTGATAAAAACTTGATATATGTCTTTCAATTGTGTAATACTAATGGCGTAGTGGTCACTTTTACACCCACTTACTTTCAGGTTCGGGATTTACGAATGGGAGCTCTTCGATTAGAAGGCAAACCTAAAGACGGTACTTATGAATGGCCTCATGGATCGTCTACACCACCATCTCTAGCATTTGCTTCCACAAGCAAGACTTTTCTGTCCGATTGGCATTCTCGCTTCGGACATCCTACTTTACCTATTTTACAAAAACTAATTTCTTAATTTAATTTACCGATTTCAAACAATAGTTTACTTGCTTCTCCTTGCAATGCTTACTCTATTAATAAAATGCAAGTTACCATTTACATCATCTTCTTTAAAATCGTACTCACCGTTAGATATTGTCTTCTCTTTGATGTGTGGACTTCACCTCTTATGTCTATTGAATATGGAAACATATTCTCCAATGGTCAAGAAAACTAATCCAATTATCTGTGTATATTTAGTTTCCATTTGTAAAGAGCTCTCTAGGTGTATATATTGTAAACATTACTCAATAATAGACAAGTGATTCTCATACATTCAATATAAAGCTGAAGATGAACCGAGCGGCATAACTCCTCACAACCTCTTTGAAAGATAGAGTATGAGAAGAGAAATGTGATCGTCAAAAGCCACCGGAGATTTATCGGATGAGATAACCCGAGAGAAAACTTCTCTCTTCTTTTTCTCACCCGAAATTTTTATTATATATATGAGATTTTAAAAATATATATAAGTTATTTAAGATAAAAAAATTAAATATTTGTTTTTTTTTGGGGTTAAATTAGGTTTTTCTTAGAATTTTTTTATTAACCTCTTAAAACATTTGTTTAGTAATATCAGAATCCAAACTCGACAATGTGTATTCGGATAAAGATTCGATCTCTAGTAAATTACAAGAACCTAATCAAATCTCATTTATATCCAAACTGAAGCTGACTCTAAAATTATCTAAATATATATTAATTGGTGGAGTCGAACACTAGAAATATCCTATCCAAATTCAAACATGTATTCGAATACCCAGCCCAGAACTCAATGAGTCTTGGGCATGATACCTTATACCAAACCTGAAACAAAACGGATCTGAAAAAGAGGAATCGAATCCAAAAAAATATACGAATGGATCCTAAATCTATATACCCGAGAAACCAAACCTGAACACGAACTGGAACAAAATTAAAAACTGAATGGGTACACGATATATTTGTATTAAATTTAGTTTTTTTTAAAAAAAGCTATTAAATCTATATTAATTTTGAATTTTTATATAAATCTAAATAGAAATACTTGGACCCGAACCCGATCCGAAAAATAAAAATACCCAAATGAATCTTAAATTTATGGATCTGAAAACCCGAAACCCGAAAAGATCTGATCTAAACGGGTACTCGAATGCTCAATATATTGAAAAACACTTCAATCAAGACAGTAACTGTTTATATTTTACAGAAAGATTTTCAATCCACAATAACACACACTTGAAGAAATACATACCATACTCAAAATACAAACAGAGCATACGATAAGTCCAAGCCACAAGATCGTTGAATAATTTCATTACAGTTGGGTTACTTGTAGCACAAACTATCTTGCTCTGGGAATCATTTCACTATCAAAGATCATGCTCACATCATGAGAACTCAGCGAATCCATTCCTCGACTGAAATTTCTCCTTGAGTTTTCAGACACAAGACACTCTTTTAGTTCGACGACAACATGAGACATGGTTGGTCGTTTTGCTGAAGTAGGATCTGCGCACGACATTGCCAACTCAAGAGCTCTCCACACAGAGCGAGAATCATAGTCCCCGTTAAGCTTTGGATCCATGATCTTAGTAATATCTCCTCCGTTAATCTCAGACCCAACCCAATATGTTATGTGAGAATTTCTGCGGTTTTTATCAATCACTGGTTTATTGGTGATCATTTCCAATAGCACAATCCCAAAGCTGTAAACATCACTTTTTTCACCCAACCGGCTTGTTTGGTAATATCTGCATAGCAAGAACATGACATACTCTTCAACAACTGAGACAAAAGTTTTAGTACAAGTGCTTGGTATGAAAATGTTATTACTTACTCTGGATCAAGGTAACCAGGAGTACCAGCAACTACGGTCGAAACATGATATTCACCTCCAACTGGGAAAGACCTCGAGAGCCCAAAATCAGCAAGCTTGGCCTTATAATGTTCGTCCAACAATATGTTTGTAGTTTTGACATCTCTGTGAACCATTGGTGGAATACATCCAGTGTGCAAGTATTCCAAACCTATGCAATGTAATTATTCATATTCACTTATTATTGTAGAACCAAGTAACTGAATTATACTCTTACGGTTTAAAGTAGTACAAACCTAGTGCTGCCTCCACAGCTATTTGTAGCCGTATTCCCCAACTAATGACGAATCTGCCTCCTTTTCCTATATATATTAGATCATTAGATCCCTTCATATTAGAAATTTTTACATCAAGTTTTACCTGACAGATGTTGTCTTAAGTCTCCATTGGGTACAAACTCGTAGATGAGGGCCAAGTGGTCTCTTTCATCGCAATATCCGACAAGGCTAACCAAATTAGTATGGTGAACTCTCAGAAGAAGATCAACCTAGTGCATTCATTCAAAGAATAACAAGAATTTAATAAGCTTTGTCATATTGAAAACATTGGACATATTCTACAAAAATTACCTCTGCCTTGAACTCTTTATAGCCTTGAGCTGATGATTGAGACAGTAGTTTAACAGCTACCTGTTCAGAACCATTAACGGTACCATGACAGACAACCCCAAATCCTCCTTCCCCTACAACTCTTTCGAAATTATTTGTCATTTTCAAAACCTCTGAATAAGTAAACCTTTTCTTTTTCATTTCAATTGATGGCTCAGGTGAATTAGCATATGCCGTATTAACCGTTGGTCTACTCAGTGGTGGCTGAACAACTGTTAGATCAGAATTAAGAGGTTAGCAAAAACCATATTCATGAGAAATATATATAGGTTCTTTGATTTGATATGCTACCTTGAACACTACTCGATGGCTTTTTCTTTCGGAGAAATATAACAAGAACCACCAGAACAATGAGGAAGACCGCAGAGGCAACTACTGATGCAACAATTGTAACCGTAAAGCTCTTACCACTTTGTTCTGGGGATGAACCAGAGGGGAAAAGCCTTGGGTTTCCTTCGTGACTATAAGAAGACAATGTTTCATAAATGTAAAAGGGATAACACTATAACAGAGTAGTTCATAAGGTCGGTGAGAAGCTTCTTACAATAACTGGACTCCTTTCCTTCTTAAAGATTGAGGAATTGTACCATTAAGATCATTCCCACTTAAGTTTCTGCATAAAAAGAGCAAATGAACAGGGTTAGAGGTATAATTTGAAAAGCATTAGAAAATGTGTTTGACACATATGTTAAGAAGGAAATTTCAGAAAAATATCAGATATGCTTGGAAAAACTTACATGACCAACAATGATGTCATGTTGCCTAAAAACTCAGGCACTTCTCCGGTCAAGTTATTATTCGACAAGTCCCTAAAGTTTGCAGAAGATTATATAATATATTATATACGCTTTCTTGTATGAATATAAAAAATTTAGCCCTGGATCAACAAGACAACAATCGACATACAGTTTTTCTAGGAGGGTAAGGTTTTGAATGGCAGTTGCTATGTTTCCAGTTAAACCACTTGAAGACAAGTTTCTGTCGAAAAATTCAAAACACCATTCAAAGTGTTAATGGTCATGATTACTAACACGTCTTGAAGAGTTAGTGTGCCGTGCAAGTATTCTAGTGAATGTATGACTTACAAAGAAGTGATTCTTGGTGGTGTGGAGATTTTTGTGTTGGTGCAGTTCAAACCGTCCCACCTAAGTATTATAGGGAAGCATGGATCACCTTGCCAATTGATTTTACTCAATTCATAGGTGGTTGCAATGGTTTTTATAGCATCCACTGAGATAAATGTTATTTAAGACGTTGGAAATTCAAAACAAACATACAAAAGAATAAGCCTTATATGCATACTGTGAAACATACTGAAAGTATACCGTCATTTTCATCAGTTTCGGATTGCGGAAACTGGATTACTGTGAAGACTTCAATAGCATTAAGTAGAGGTGGAAGAGTTGATCTGTTGGTTCTTGTCAGCTGAAAACTACATGCCCCTTTATCGCAAGTTCTTGGAGACACGCTTAAGCTAGTTGCTATTTTTAACTTATCAGGAATTACAGGGTCAGACAACATAACTTCTCCATTCCATATCATGTTGAATTCCCTAGTATCATTAGCCGGCAACTCTTGGATCTCAGCAAAGTGTCTATACAAGTAATATTGTGCAGTTGGATTATCTGAATTAGTCCACTCAATTGTCAGTGGCTCACTAGCATTAGTAGGAATGGCAGCAGTTGCAAGTGCCTTTTTTGGTGGCTCATAGTCGTTGGTATTGCCCACATCGCTAGTGGTGGATATCTGGGTCCATGCCTTCCTAAAGTACGAAATCCATTGGCGATCATATATATCGTCCGGGAACCTGAGGGTTGAAACAATATGATAAGCATTGACAAGCTTTGATTGTAATTAGTATAGCTTTTTGGCTTAGGTAGAGTTTAGGGTCTCTAGAACAAACTCTTAATTGTATTTTCATCCAATCTTTGAGTAATAAACAGAGATTACATTCAAGGTCTTAACACAATATTGTTTAGTGGTGAAATAAGTAAAGAATGGATGAGATACTCCCATTTTCAATCCTCTTGGGCCATTGGAATCTATACACTTCTACTTAGTGTTTAGAAATAGACTTTGCACTTTTACAAAACCATTCATGCTATAAATCAAAGCCATTAAAAACATAGCAAAGCAAGATATAATGTTAAGTTGAAGTTGAATTACCTTAGGTAGTTCTCTGATAAGCTAAGATATATCCGAAAGTAGCGACTCAGGGAACCTGACTGAGTGATATAAGAATCATTTCCCATGGGCCGTATTTCCAGGGCTGAGATCATCGGTGTAGTTAGCCCAGTCTTAACAAGACAAATCTGCAACGAGTTTGATGTTGGGATGTGAATGATTTCTTTATTTGTACCATTCTCTACTCTATGTAAATCTACCGTGGCCCATGGATTAGGTCCAAGATACAGATCAAACTTGGGACTATTGTCAAGACCATCATAGTTTCCATACACAAACCAAGCCCTGATCAAATGATTTCTTCCTTTCTCAACGTTTAGATTGTAGCAGTTCCGTATTCCCTCTGGAAAATATCTCAGCGTTGAGTATGGTTTTAGGAATCTACTTGCCAGATTTGCTTGGACTTGACTAGTATTTCCACTCTTGATGAATGTTTCGTCTGACGAGAACTGTAATCCAGTAAACGGTTCTTTATAAGGAGACAGTTCATTTGCAGGTAGCCCGCAATCCAAACTAATGAACTCTGTTAAGCAAAATGTAACAAAACTCACCATTAAAAAAAGAACACATAGAATTTTTCAAGCCAAAGTACGGTTAATAACCAAAATGGTAAGACGAAGAATACACATATATGTATATATGTCAGTTAAGACATGGATACCTTGTTGACTCTGAGCTTGAACAATATGAATGATGGTAAAAGTACAGATTAGCAGCAACAAGAGCACAAGGGACCTCTCCATTTCTCTTATCCAACACAGATATCATCAAGAGATAAAAGATATGTATATATAAAAGCAAACCCATTTGAGACAAACATAAGACTTTTAAAAGTCAATTGAAATGATGAGTAAATGTGTTTTTTTTAAGGTAACTTCACCGTAGGAGGTAGAAGAAGGGTAAGAGGACAAACAGTTTTCCAACATCATTATATGAACTTGATAGGGGTCATTTGTGTGATAAAAAATTTAGATAAGTTTCATTGTCAGACACTAATGCAATTTACTTTGAAAGAACCTGTCAATCATACAGAAAAAAAGATAATGGATTTAATAGCTATCAGACTGACCAAAATAATGTACATGAAGTGATGTCCGAAAAGAGTTGACATTCTAATGGTCGTTGACTTATATATGCAGTAGACTTGATTTAGTTTTAGTCATATGAATACAAGTTATAACTCAACTATATACAACATTAAGCATATATACAAATATACAATGATATTTATATATATGCTAACTTAGTATTACCAAGTAAAGTGGGTCAACATGAAGAAATTTGGTTAACAACTGAGCTTGATCAAGATCAATAATGGCCTTAGGAAGAGAGAATAAGAGATGTTAATAAATAATGTTTCAACATCACCTGTTTTGGCCCTGTTCGTTTCGTAATCGTTGGCGATTGCGACTAGTGATTGTGATAAAAAATTTAGTTTTATGTTTGTTTGTCAGAAGCTGTGACCAGTCATTATGTTGTTCGTTTCGCAGTCGCAGCGAGCAAACAAATATTTTTTATAAATTTGTTTATAAAAATTTATATACATTTATAAAATTTTAAAAAATTTGTATGTTAATTTAAATTATAAAATACTGGTATTTGTTTAGCAAAAAAAATTCAAATTTTATAAGAAAATTAAATAAAAAAGTAATACTACATTTATATATATTATTCATCACAAATATATTTATAAATAATTAAAATCAAATTTTGGTAAATTTAAATTTTCTTTTCAACATTTATAATTTTTATAAAAAATATTTTAATTTTAATTATTATATTGTATATAATTTTATTGTTATTAATTTAAATTTTATTTATTTAAATTTAATTTTAATTAATTAATTTTTTGGTCGCTAGTATTGTTCGGTCGGGAGTCGCTGATCGCTAAAAATTGGTCGCTAGTTAATTAATTTTTTGAAATTTTCAGCAACTAAAAATTACAGGTCACTGTGATCGATCGCTTAATTAACTAACGACCGCAGAACAAACAATTTTGGGTCACGATTACTGATCGCGGTCGCCAACAACCACCGAACAAATAACACCTATATAATTGTGGACATAAGCTTAGTTTTAGTTTCCTTGGTCAGAAAATATGCTACTTGCTTTAATATAACGTCCAAAGAATGAATCAACCACGCAACAAAGATATTGGCTTTAATAGCCGCTGAGACTCAGCACCATAACGCACAAAAGAAAAGTTGAGGAATAGTAAATGGTCGTTGACTTTTGATTGTTGAAGACAATCTGAGGAATAGTCGTCTCCAATCCAGCACTATAACATTATTTTAGTATCAAGTTTAATATTTTCTTTTCCAACCCAACACTAAATTTCATACAATAATAATGTAATTCATCTTTTTGCTACAGCATTACATTATATTTGGTGTTGCTACTGTAACAAACTGTAAAAATAAAATATTATTATATTTACATCAAATAAGCATTTATGTTCATTTTATATTATTTGGATATTCATGTCGAGTGAAACGTAACCAATTACGTTTGTCATAAACAAAACGTATTTTAGCTACGTTTATATGATTTAAGGTAATTGATTTTTTTCTTTAGCAACTAATTAATTATTTCAAAAGCATATATTTGTAGTGTTATCTTATACTGTATTTATTTGCTTTAAACAAAATATATATTTAAATAATTACTAAATTTACAAAATTAAAACCAAGCAAAACTAAAAATCATAGTTCCATTTTAAAACTATTTTAGTTAACATATTATAATTTTATATTAATTAGTTAATTATAAATAACAAGTGTTTTTTTTGTCAACATTGGATCGACAAGACCCGATCCATAGCCTAAAACCCACCCCTAAAATTTTTTTTAAGCTACCATAATACAGCGGGTAGAAATCGAACATTGGTGCCAAGTCATTAGCTGGATCATCCTAACCACCAGATTAAGAGCAACTCGGCATAAATAACAAGTGTTTAAAAAATACTATTACATAAAAGGAATATTAGTTTTAGTGTCAATTTAGTGTTGTGGTTCGAGACGACAAAAATTTTAGTCTCAAAACTACATCAAATATAATATAATTTTAACACTAAAATTGTATTGTGGTTGGAGATACCCTTATAAAATACAGAAAAATTAAATTTTTATTGGACCCCATAAACACCCTTTTTTGAGTTAAGGGTCCCATAAACACTTTACCCTCCCAATAAAAATGCTTTCCTGAACCTTCTTACTCAAATAATCAAAAAATAACAATTTAAAAGCAATAAAATACAAAAGAAATTTCGATAAATTTCAGCTAAAAAAATTATTTGTGGACCCCTGGCCCTGGGCAAGTGCAGTGATTGCCTTGCTTGTGAGCCGGCACTGCTAACAGATCAAAACTTCCAGTTTTACAAAATAACTCTGTAGATTTCATATCATTGAGTAGAGGTGGAACATGGAAGTGTTAATTTGTAAGTTGTTAGCTGAAACAGAACTGAATTTTAGTTTGTACCTATTGGTTATTACATTTTCAAAATCGAAAGAATGCACAAGAATAGTATATTCGAAGCAGAAGTTATCTTGATTCAGGTTTGATCATTGTAAAGCTTTTATCTTAGTGTCAGTTAGTTGGTTGTTCTCGAATTTACCGTCTCCAAAAGAATTGTGAGGTAATTTTCGTACCGAATTATAAGCCGAAAATATTTTATATGTGAGGTATATCTATTTGGGGTGAACGGATTGTTACCTCACAAAAACTATCAATTATGTTTAACAAGCTTTGATTGAGAGTAGTTTTCATACTAGTTTTTACTTTTTGTTTTCGGATAACCACTTTTTAGCTAATCATGATTTTGCAAAAGCAGTTTTCCAAAAAGTCAAATGTGTTTTATGTTGTATTCTATTATTTAAGTTTTTTTTATTTCCCTAAAAATTAGGAAAAAAATTAGTTTTTAAGAAATTAACGTTGAGTTCTCTAAAAACCATATCTTAATATTATACAAAATATTATATATTACATATATTTTATATTATGTTAAACACACAAATATCTATTATGTATTATTGCAATTAAATTTAACTATTCTTTTTTAATACTTATAATATTCATCTAATATTAGTTATTTTGGATTGAAATAACAAAAAAAAATCAAATGTCTTTTCTTTTAATCGAAAATTAGGAGGGTGCCCACGCTTGAAGCGTGGGTCATAAATTTTCTTTCAACTAATTAAACTATAATGATTATTTTTTTATGTGCAGTATGAATTGATTATCGAAAGTTTTGTATATGGATTAATCACATGTACAATATATAATAGAATCATTGATTTAAATTTCCATAGTATCGATATGTATGTTTTAGCCATTAACAATTTTACTACTTGTGTTATATATAAGTAAATGTATTTATATAAGAGATTATACCCAACTTGTCTAAAAAGTGTTGAAACACAATATTTTGTTATACCAATTCTAATCATTTATCAATTCCGCCGAATCACCTTTATTGTATAACCATATATTCTTCGCACTGATGATACTTAAAGTACATTTTGGATGGAACAAATTTTGTTGGAAAAAAATTCGTAAATCTGATAAGGAACAAACATTTGTAGTTGGTTGAGAGTTTTTTATTATTTATATGATCGTAGTTTCATTTGTGTTACTTGTATATGGTAACATGGTAACATATGAAGATTGCAGGTTTGGAATTTTTATTAGTGTCAACATTTTTGTTATTCCATATAACTACTATTTTATGTTTTTTAATAGCAACATTCCTAAATTATAAATTAACCTCAACCAGTTATATTTTTTACTATTCCTTACCACGCACGGTATTATTGTTATTTAAATAATTATATTTCATATAATTTGTTCAGATAGTAACATATAGAAATTCTGCATATGTGAACTATGGATTGTTCTCGTATTCCATATATATTATAAGCAAAAAAAAATTTAATGATCTCATGTATGTTTTTGCACATAACAGATAATATTGGATAATATATTTTTGGTTAGTTTGAATGAATAGTATTCATTTTAGGTTTGATTATAATTTATACTTGCTTATTTGTTGTAATTATAAATTTTTGAATAATTATTATGTTACTATTTGGTTTTATTTGAAGCTTTTTGATTTGCGAGTATATATATTTATAAGTGTTATAAGAAAATGTGTAGGAATGTATTTGTTTTTGAAAATAGATTTATGAAGTAATATTATTTAATGAGTGTATTAAGAGAAATATTATTTAATGATTGTATTATCTAATGATTGTATTATCTAATGATTGTATTATTTATGCATCTAGTAACTTATGAGAGAACAAATGAGTTTTATCTATGCAGGTGTGTTTCGGGTCAGCATTTTAGAATACATTGCATCAGGTGTTCATTGAGAAAATGATAGCATTCTCCGTTCTGCATCTACACGAATCGCCATTGTAGATAGTTTTGTCTGTAGCTAAACATGGTTCTAGGGACTTTTGACTTCTAAAGCACTAGATTGACACAACCTTGATTTTAGGTGGATAATGTATACCATTTCTGACAAAACAATTCTGGGTTTAGCTTGATTTTGAGTGACTTTTGTGAGATGTAAAGGTTACTCTTATCCTTTAATTAAGTTGGTCCTGTTGTAATTTGCTAATGGATTGTACCGTGTGTAAAAAAACCTGATTTGCAATTGGTTTCAATTTTGAAACGAAATGTGTATGTGTGTTTCATTTTCAACATTTTGTTGAAATGTAGGATTCAATGGATCTTTGCACATTTCCTCTGGTCTAAGCTATTGTATTCTCTGTAATCATGCAACACTTGTATGTATGTGTGCTATAAATTTTAATCTGGATTCGTGTATGTTTGATTGTAGAGCAAGCATCACTCCAGCAACTGTGTTGATCATTCTTGATGGTAGGTTCAAGGGCGAGAAAGTTGTCTTCCTCAAACAACTTACTTCTGGTTTGCTTCTTATAACAGGTGAGTTCTTTGTTCTTGTCATACACACACATACCTGGTAATATTGGTTTGATATTTCAATTTGGAAGCTTTGTTCATATATTTTGTTCATTTATTTGCCCCTTTGTTTAGATTTAGGAAGAACTGGTCGTTGTGTTTCCTCCCACTAGAGTAAAAAAACTCTACTATTATTGTTTGTCTTGTAAATGAAACAAAAGGTTACATTAAAAGAATTAAATTCTCTTACGTTGAGTTGACTAGTTTATGTGTTATTGTTCAAGTTCTGAAACAGAAAATCTGCAAGTTATCCTTTCTTTTGACCCACTTTGGTTTTACTTTAATTTGGTTTATTTATTCTTTGGTTTCTGTATTCTATAAACTTCAAGTACCTTATTCAAGTGTATCGTCTTAGTTTGGAGCTTTGCCTTCCAAGAGGAAGTTTGAAAGTGACAAGGTGAGGTTATATAGTTTGAGAAGTGAACTTTACATTTATCAATTGGTTAACTACTAATCTTCTGAGAAACTAGTTGCAGGCAAGGAAGAGGTCAAAGTGTCCAAATCCAAGCCGACAAAATTGTAATTGGGTTTTTAGATTTGTTTGACTTTGAGGATTATAGAGATTATGTTTTTGTAAAATATATGTTTATAAAGTTACTTAATAAATTTTACAATTAATTTTTTTTTTCTTTGTTAAGAATCCAAATGGGGTTCTACTAGCCCTGGGCATAATAACCGGAATCGAAAAACCGAACCGAACCGACTCAAAAATTTTGGTTCGGTTCGGTTTTGGTTCCTAAAAAAGAACCGATCGGTTCCATTTTTTAAATAACTTCGATTTTCGGTTCTGTTCGGTTTGGTATTAGTTTTTTAAACAAACCGTTCGGTTCTAATTTTTAGGTAACTTCGATTCTCGGTTCGGTTCCAAGAACTGAAAGTTACCAAATAGAAACCAAAAATAGTTAGTACTAAAATATTTTTGGTTATTTTTGGGTATTTGGTTACTTTTGAAGTACTTTTAGCTACTTTTTGAAAAAAGTAATCATTTAGAACCGAACTAATTTTATTTTAGTACTAATTAGGTTCTACTTTTTTGGAATCGGAACCGAACCGAAACCAAACCGAATTTTAATAGGTACCATTGGTTACCATATTTCCAAAACCGAAAAAACCAAAACCGAAACCGAACCGAACCAAATTTTTGTTAGTGCCTATTGGTTACCACTTTTGGGAAACCGAAAGAACCAAAAACCGAAAAACCGACCCGAACCGAACTGAAGAACCGAATGCCCAAGCCTAGGTTCTACCATTGGAACCCCAAAAAATGAAAACCATTACAAAAGTTCTTAACTTTTAATAAATCATTATTTCCAATAAAAAAATGTTAAGAACCACTACTGGGGTTATAATGGTTGGAGATGCTCTAAGGTAGTCTAACAACAGCTTTGAAGACATTTTAATAAGTTGGCTAGTTAGCTTCGGACCAATAATTCTTCGGTGAGCTGTTCTTCAGCCTTTCTTTTCTTCTTTGTTACCGACACCAAACTCTTAACATAAGAGATTTAACTATCCAGATTGAACTTCTGTTTGCAACCTGCATAGTTCATGTACTGTATCTTTCCAAAAAAAGGTATCTCTTTCCATCGCTATAACCATCAAGCACAAACCGATATATCATCTTCAAATTTTCTTTAGACTACTCTATAATTACTGTTGGTCAAGTAGAAAAGAACACGAAAGTACCTGATCATGAACGCTGCATATATAGACCACATACACCCAACATATCCACTCGGGTCACGACCATTGATCTCATATTACAACATATCAAAATTTAAGGAACATAAAAGAAACTGTCGTAATAGTTTAGATGAAGAGAAAGAGGCGATTAGGCTAAAGACGTTATTTACGGTGAACCAATTACAATATATATAGGAGCGATTATTAACCTAATTAGCTAGAAATATTCACAGAATTAGATAAGGTAACAAATTCCTTAATTGTCGCACCCTCTCAAGTTGGAGCATGCAAATCATAAGCACCCAACTTGTCAAGAAACCAAACAAACTCCTTTTGTCCAAGCGATTTGGTGAAGATATCAGCCAGCTGGTCCTTTATCATTACATAAAACGTCTTGACCGTGCCATTTATTATATCATCACATACGAAATGAATATCCACTTCGACGTGTTTGGTTCGTTCATGCTGAACTGGGTCGATGCCTAAATGTATTGCCGACTTGCTGTCCGAGAAAATACTCATTGGCTGTGTGTGAGTAACTCCAAGATCACAAAGCAACCTCTTAACCAAAGCAGTTCTTGTGTGAGAAAAGCCATTGCTCGGTACTCAGCCTCCACGGATGAGCGACTAACAGTGGGTTGTTTCTTTGTTTTCCACGTTATTGGTGAAGTACCTAACTGAACAAAATATCTAGTTGTCGATCGACGGGTAAGAGGACAACTAGCCTAGTTCAAATCACACCATCCATTGATATGAAGATCAACATCAACTCTTAGTAATATACCTTTGCCTGGATTTGATTTTAGATACCGTACTATCTTCAACGCAACATTCCAATGATCAAGCCGTGGAGCTTTCATAAACTAAGCCAAGATATGAACAGAGTAAGATAGGTTTAGTCTCGTAACAGCTAGGTAAATGAGGCAGCCAACAATCATTCTATAAGACTCTGGATCCGTAATGAGGGGAGACTCGAATCTTGCTAATGTGTGGTTCTGTTCGAGAAGCAAAACGAAAGGCTTGGCACCTAGTAGACCTGCATTGGATATCACATCAAAAGCGTATTTACGTTGAGAGAGATAAATATCAGTGCTGTTACAAGCAACCTCAATACCTAGACAATATTTGAGAAAACTGAGATCCTTCATGTGGAAACAAGTGGCAAGATAGTTCTTAAAATAAGAGTTGTTACCACTGATGACTCATGGTGAATGCCATTGTTTTGAAAATACTCATGCATGCACATAAATTCCCCATGATATACTTCATTTATATCAGTTTTAAGCTCATTAATTCGCATATTTTTAGAGTCTTTGTCTGTGTTTTAGAGTCATTCAGGTGGAAAACAGGCTTAATCTGGATTATACTCATGGAGCATGGATTAGAATGAATCGGAGAAATTTCTGGAGTTTCAGCGGAAGATTGCTGATCGATCAGTCATCACCTTGATCGATCACACTCTTCAGAGAGAGCCACACACGACCTGTGGATCGACCTTGCATCCCAGGATCGACCGATCAAGCTGTTCGAAGGATCATACGCCCGACTTGGAGATCGATTAGTTGGAGATCGATCATTCATCCCTAATCGCTAGATCAACATCTTGATCGATCGATCCTCAAAGCTGTGAGAAATAACTTAAGTTTTCTTGTTTTGTACCTGCAAGTTTTAAGACCTATAAAACCCTCTTTATTTTATTTTCGTTGACAACATAGAACTCTTTCGAGACGGATGAGTTAGTTTTTGTAAGCAAGGGAGAAGATTTCCTCCACACTTTTAAGAAGATTTTTGAACCCTCTTGATTTTTAATTGCAATTTCATGTTTGCTTTCATCATGTCTGTTGTTTCTACTTTGATTATGCCTGAGTAGTTTCGCAATCAGGTCTAGGGTTTCTAGGGATTCAGGATTCGATAATTAGGTAATAAATAGGGTTCGATCATTGGAAATTCTCCATCTGTATCTATGTGTAATGTTTAGATTAGCTTGATCACCTAGTCTATGATTTTAGGTTATTTACTTTCCAAAAGCTTGTTAAACGTCTGAATTAGTGTAGATGAGCAACTAGGTCTTAACCAACGACAGTTGATTATTAAGGGTAGTTGTGGACCAATTGAACCTATTTGATAGTGCATGTTTGCATCTTTAGAGCCAACGACAGTTAGGATTTCTAGGTTGCTAAATAGAGTAATAGGCACCACAACAATGGGTCTATTAGAATTCTATGTTCAAAGTTAAGAATCGTTCTTAAGTATTCCCTGAATAATTTCCCTGATTAGATTCTTATTTACTGATGAATAACCGATGCATGATGTTTTTAATATTATTTGCAAATCATTTATGTTATTAGTTTATTCACATTCAATCATCGTTTGGTGTAGATTGAATTAGAATTGAGTAGTCAATAGTGCAATTCTTGGTTCTTCATGAATTCGATCCCTAAGTACTACTACATTTGCTGTGCACTTGCAATAGATTCATGGGGTTAAAACCTGAGTGTATCAAGTTTTTGGGGCAGTTGTCGGGGAACCAATTGGTTAACTTTTGATTGAGATTTGATTTCTAGTCTATACTCTTTTATTTACG
The DNA here is from genome assembly GCA_900406405.1 of Lepidium africanum. Classification (NCBI taxonomy): domain Eukaryota; kingdom Viridiplantae; phylum Streptophyta; class Magnoliopsida; order Brassicales; family Brassicaceae; genus Lepidium; species Lepidium africanum. Next base: position 15,631 of record OVAX01000748.1, on the reverse strand, counting down.
TTTTTCCTTTTGTGTTTTCTTTTTGTTTTACTTTCAGTTTTATGGTCAGAAGAAGTCAAGGATCGGAAAACCTACGGAACATTGATAACGAAGCACTTGCTAGAATCGAGTGAGAAAGTAGAATAGCAAGAGCGATGAATCAAGGAAATCAACAGCTTCCAGCAGACCCTTAAATTTAGGACGACGATCAAAGGAACCATGATGTGAATGTGCAGCTCATAGTTGAGAAACTGTAGAGGGATTTAGCTCAGTTTAGGAGGCAGCATGAACATCCTCAGTGATGAGCTATTGGTGATATGGATACTCCTCATACATTTACCAGAATAGATCTGCTATTCGCCCTCCACCGATTCAGAGGCAGGATTATGAGATCAAGCCTCAACTGATTAGATTGGTCAAACAATATATCTTCAATGGTCTTCCAGCCGAGAATCCAATGGATCACAATGAGAATTTTGAAGTCATGTGCAGCACAACAAGTTCAAACGGAGTCCCTGTGGACTACGTTTAGTGCAAAAATTTCCACCATTCGCTCTCTGATAAAGCTTTTAGATGGATGAAGTCTTTACCTCTAGGTTCGCTTACCACATGGGAAGAGGTTCAAGCTACCTTTTTGGATCAGTTCTACACCAAGTCAAAGACTGTAGCATTGAGAAATAAGATTACTGCGTTTCAGCAACGTTCTGGTGAGTCTTTCAGTGAAGCTTGGGAACGGTTTAAGGAGTACCAACGAGATTGTCCACATCATTGGTATTCCGATGAGCAGCTGTTGAACATCTTCTATGGTGAAATCGATTGGGACTACAAGAATTCTCTTAATGCAGCTAGTAATGGAGATTTCATGACTAACACAAGGGATGAAGCCTTTACCCTTATTGACAACTTGGCTGCAAGTTCTAGTAGTCATTACCCATAGTATGACCGGGGAAGAAAGGTTAACAGTGTTGAGACTTAGAAGATAGATGAGCTTGCTGAGAAGCTCAACATGCTTATCGAAGCAAGTCAAAGGAGTCAGAGAGGTGTGCATCAATTGGATGACAAGAGATTTAGTTCAAGATAATTCGGAATTATCAGACAGGCAAAGAGAGGTTGACTACGTGAACTATCAAAATAGAGGACAAAATCCGAACTACCCTTCTTACAGGAGCACCAACGTGGAGAATCCTCAGGATGTAGTGTTTCCAGCTTAAGTAATGCCTCACGGATTGCCTTTCCAAGGGAAACCATTAGTACAGAATTCTGGTCAGAGATGGAATAACCAGAAGCCTTACAATCAGAACTTAGGAGGTAATAACTGGCAGAAACCATACAAGCCATACCAGTAGTAAGCACCACAGTAGCAACAAACTCCAGCGAGTTCTTCGGGTACATCTAATGATGAGATCAAGGCTTTGATCCAACAACTTGCAACCGAACAACTGAAAAGCACCAGAGAGCTCAACACCAAAGTCGACAGTATATACAATGATCTTAACAACAAGTTCAAATCAGTTTCAGTACATTTGAAGAAGTTGTACACTCAAGTAGCTCAAACGGTTGAAGTGATGAGAAGGCCTCACGGAGCCCTTCTTGGGAGAGTTTAGAAAAATCCCAAAAAATCTTGCAAGTGGTCGAGTTTGAAGCCGAGGAATGCAATGTGAAGTAGAAGGCCAACAAGGATGGGAAGTACAGACCACCGATTCCATTCCCAAGAGAGCTTACTAAGCTTGAAGACCAAGGAGAATTCACGATCCCTTGTATTATAGGAAAACTGATTTTTAGTGATGCACTTTGCGATTCTGGAGTAAGTGTGAATGTCATCTCGTTGAAAACAATGAAGAAGTTGGGAATTGAGTTGATGCAAGAACATAACTGATGCAGATGCATCATTCTATTTATCATTCTCGTTTTATGTTATGTTATTTCGATTAGGCTAATTAATATTAGTCCATCTTTTATTCATGTTTTACAATAATTTGGGCTTAGCCCATTCGTTAGTTCTTTTCATTTGTTATTTAAGTTGTTTAGGTTATAAACCTAAGGAAGATTTGATTCATAATAATAAAGCTTTGCTTTTTTTTTCCCTTCAAGCTTTAAGCATTGATAGCGTAAACCCTAAGGAAGAGTGTTTATTCTCGGATATTCCACAGAGAATCAATGAGTTTAAACTCTAATTTATCTTGTTCTACAACAGTTTGGTATCAGAGCCAAAAGCATCCAATTTTCGATTCCATCAAAATTTTGTTTTTATGAAACCTGTTCTCTCCACCATCGCCATGTCTCCAAGGAAATTTCGAGATGATGATTTCGTTGATCATTGGGCGGAACTTCATCAAACCTTTCTTGCTATGCAAGAGAATATTCAGACTACTATTCACGCCTCTTTTCAGGACATGACTGAAACGTTACTACATCAAAATCGCCATGAAGCTTCACATCGTGGGTCTGTGATCAGCTCCGATAATGATGACAATCCGTTTGCTTCTCCTGCGCGTACGGTGCGAACTTCTCAAAGGCCAGAGGTGTTACCGGAATCAGATTCTCAGACTTAGGTGTCAAGTTTCAAGGTCGATCTCCCTGAATTTCATGGTGGGAGTCGTGGGGATGAGTTGTTGGATTGGATAGTTGTTGTAGATGAAGCACTCGAGTTCAAACAAGTGCCTGATGATCGCAAAGTATCCCTTGTTGCCACGAAATTTAGTGGTAGAGCTGCGTCGTGGTGGCTACAAATCAAGATGACACGAGCTAGAGTTGGGAAGGATAAGATACGTACTTGGGAGAAACTTCAATGTCTTTTGCGAGATAGCTTTCTATCGTATAATTATGAACGGACCTTGTTTACTTGCCTTCAAAATCTGCGCCAATGCACTCGTTTGGTTGATGAATATGTGGAAGAATTTAACCTATTAATGACAAGGATTGATCTCAATGACTCTGAATTACAGCTGGTTTCTCGCTTCATTGGAGGTTTGCGTCCTCAACTGCAGAGAGCAATGCAACAATTTGATCCTTGTTCAATTGCGGAAGCTCATCATCAAGCTTCATCTTTAGAGGCTCAGCTTCGCTTGGGCCCTTCATCTTGGAATCCTTCCTCCTCTCGTACGCGTGTTCAGCCACTGCATACTTCAGATACACCTTCATCTTCGTCGTATGTTAAAGAATCCTTACCTCCTCGTTTGCTGCAACAAGATTCTGGTCAAGGAAGTGGTGTTCAACGTGGTGTGAGAACCGGGGGAATTCAATGTTTCCATTGCGGTGAACCTATTCATGTCAAGAGTGCTTGTCCCTCCTTGACACGTTGTAATCTGCTATTGGATGATGGTAAGAACAATTCGGCTGATTTGTTGGATGATGACTTACTCGATGATGACAAAACTCTCGAGGACATGGTGACACTTGTGGTACAACTCTTGTTTTACAGCAAGCTTGTCTTTCTCCTGTCATTTTTCTGGACCATTGGCTGTGTTCAAACATCTTCCAATCATCATGTACTGTCAAGACTCGTATTTGTCGTTTTATTGTGGATTCCGAATGCTCTAAGAACATTATTTCTGAATCTGCTTTTACTCGTTTGGGACTTGAAAGCGAGCCATACCCTGACCCTTACGATTTGACTTGGTTAGCCAAAGGGCCAGCTTTGCAAGTGACTCGTCGTTGTGCGGTTAATTTCGCAGTAGGAATTACGTATAGATCGACGATTTACTTTGATATTGCGCCTATGGATATTACACATTTTCTTCTCAGTAGCCCATGGCAATATGATCGTTAGGCTATGCACGATGGTCACCACAACACTTAGAGCTTTGTGTTTAAAAGTGTTAAGGTATTACTCTTTCCGCAGCCTCCGCCTTCCGCAATGGTGCCACATCAACCTTTGGTTTCTGCTCCGACGTATCTCACTACTGCGTCTGAATGTGATCGTGAAATCACAGATGCATGATGTGCTTGGCTTCTCCTTCCTTTTACAGAGAAAGAGACGCCACTTCACCACTCAGTCCCCGATTTGTTGCAGCAGTTGTTGTCGTCTTTTGCTGATGTTTTCCCTGATAAATTACCGTCGAGTTAGCCTCCTCTTCGAGATATCCAACATCACACTGATCTGGTGCCTGGAGCTTCTCTTCCTAATTGTCCACATTATTGCATAAGTCAACATGGGCATGAAGAATTGCGTCGTCAAGTGGAAGAACTTGTTGCTCGAGGCTATGTCCGATAAAGCATGAGTCCTTGCGCGGTTCAAGCTTTATTGATTGCAAAGAAGGATGGAACTTGGCATATGTGTGTGGATAGTCGAGCAATTAATAAGATTATGCTTCGTTATCGTTTCCCGATTCCTCATTTAGATGATCTTTTGGATCAGGTGGGCAAAGCTTCGGTGTTTTCCAAGCTCGATCTCAAGAAGGGTTACCATCAGATTCAAATTCGTCCAGTGATGAATGGAAAACAACCTTTAAGACTCGTGAAGGTTTATTTGAATGGTTGGTAATACCTTTTGGAATTTGTAATGCTCCTAGCACGTTCTTGAGAGTAATGAATCAGTCCTTGCGTCCTTGTATGGGCAAGTTTGTCGTGGTTTATTTCAATGACATTCTTATCTATAGCTCCAGCTTGCAAGATCATGAGACTCATCTCCGCTTGGTTCTTCAAATGTTACGGAATGATGTTTTGTTCGTTGCTAAGCATAAGTGTGAGTTCGGCGTTCGTCGTTTGGTCTTCCTAGGTTACAAGGTTTCTGACAAGGGCTTATCTATGGATTCGGGCAAGGTCAAGGCGATTAAAGATTGGCCTGTTCCTACGAGCGTGGTTTATGTGCGTAGTTTCCATGGTCTGGCTTCTTTTTATCGAAGGTTTGTTCCCAATTTAAGCTCTCTTGTGACTCCATTGACTGAGCTTATGAAGCAGCCATCGTTTGTTTGGACTCCTGAGGCAGTAGCTACATTTCATCTCATCAAGGTTAAGCTTACAAGTGCACCTATCTTAGTTTGACCTAATTTTACAGCTACGTTTGAACACCATTGTGATGCTTCTAAGTTGGGTATTGGTGCAGTTTTGAGTCAAGACAAACAACCAATAGCTTTTTACAGTGAGAAGTTTTCTGGTGCACGCGTTCGTTACAGCACATATGACTTAAAGTTTTATGCAATTGTTCAATCAATTAAGCATTGGAAGCATTATTTGTTCCATAAGGAATTCATTCTCTATACGAATCATGATGCCTTGAAACATCTCAATAGTTTACAGACTATCTCTTCTCGTCATGCTACTTAGGTTGCTTTCTTGCAACAATTCACCTTTAGTATCAAACACCAATTAGGACAGATTAATAAGGTTGCTGATGCATTGAGTCGTCGTCATTGTTTGATCACTATGATGCATGCTTTTGTTCTGGGTTTTGCCTCTTTTGCAGAACTCTATCCCACAGACACCTACTTTGGTCCAATCTTTCGCGATGTCAAAAACGGTTTGCGCACAGATTTTTATATTGTTGATGACTTTCTGTTTAAGGATAATCAGTTGTGTGTTCCTGAATGTAGTCTCCGCCTCCAGATTATTTCGGAACTCCATCGTGAAGGTCATGTGGGTCGAGACCGTACATTACAGCTGGTCACATCATCGTATTTTTGGCCCTCTCTTCGTCATGATGTTCTTCGTTTTGTAGAACGATGTGATACTTGTCAACGTAGTAAGGGTGGTGCGAGTACTGGTCTTTATTTGCCTATTCCCATTCCGACACAGCCATGGACGAATATTAGCATGGACTTTGTTCTAGGCCTTCCTCGTACACAACGTGGGAATGATTCGATTTTTGTTTTTATTGATTGTTTCTCCAAGATGGCGCACTTCATTACGTGTAAAAAGACAACAAATGCAGTTTCAGTCTCTTAATTGTTCTTTAAAGAGATCTATCGTCTTCACGAACTGCCTAGATCCATTGTCTCGGACAGAGATACCTGTTTCTTGAGTCACTTTTGGCGTTCTTTGTGGAAATTGTTAGGTACAAGTCTTGATATGAGTACAGCTTATGATCCTCAATCGGATGGGCAGACAGAGGTTACCAATAGGTCTTTGGGCAGTCTGTTGCGTTGTCTTGTTGCTGACAATATCAAAACATGGGAATTGGTTTTGCCAAGAGCTGAGTTTGCTCATAATCATGCTTCCAATCGCAGTCTTGGTTTCAATCCATTTCGTGTGGTTTACGGTCTTGTACCCCGTGGACCACTTGATCTCACTACATTTCCGGATAAAACTCGCCTACATAGTGAGGCTATCGATTTTGTTGACACTTTGCAGGCCATTCACACCCAAGCACACTCCCATTTAGAAGCGGCTACAACCAAATACAAGACTGATGTTGATAAACTGCGCCGTGAGGTATTATTTTCTCTGGGTGATCTCGTTTGGGTTGTGTTGTCCGAAGAACACATTTTGGCTCATGAGTACAGCAAGTTGAAGTCCAAAAAGATTGGTCCTGTCAAAGTTCTTACCTGCATCAATCCTAATGCCTACAAGGTTGAGCTTCCCTCTCATTTGAATACATTGGCGATGATTCCACTCCAGATTCAGGGACAAATCTTTTCTCACCCCTAGGGACTTGATGCAGCGCATCATATTATTTATCATTCTTATTTTATGTTATGTTATTTTGATTAGGTTAATTAATATTAGTCTTTCTTTTATTCATGTTTACAATTATTTGGGCTTAGCCCATTAGTTTGTTCTTTTCATTTGTTATTTAATTTGTTTAGGTTGTAAACCTAAGAAAGATTTGATTCATAATAATAAAGCTTTGCCTTCTTTCTCTTCAAGCTTTATCGATAGCTTAAACCCTAAGGAAGAGTGTTTGTTCTCGGATATTCCACAGAGAATCAATGAGTTTAAACACTCTAATTTATCTTGTTCTACAACAATAACTTTCATTTCTTTTGGAGACGCTACCTAAAAGTGCCCAAGAGGAAGGTTAGTTGATTTCACTTTTCTTGTTGGAAACTGCAGAATTCCAACCGATTTTACTGTGGTGAAGATGGCGAGAGGTGGAGCAGTTCCAATACTTTTGGGAAGACCCTTTCTAAGCACTGTGGGAGCTAAGATTGATTTCCCTAACAAGAGAGTAGTTCTGGAGAATGTGGACAAAGAAGTCTATTATCCCTTTAGAGCTTATACTAGTAATCTCTGTGGCATGATCACATCTTCGAAGGTGAAAGGAGCAGTTACAGAATCTAAAGCTTCAGTTTCGACATGCTTGGCATATGATGAACTCAAGTATGAATCGGAGGAAGAGTACAATGTTCATCGTGAGCTTGCAGAAGACTGTTGATTGTGATGACACATGTATCCTTAATAACAAGTCTACTGAAAATTCTGAGTTTATGTTTAAAAACTTTTGACTTAAGCTTTTTTCAGGTAAGCTTGGACTGGGAACTTTAGGACCTTTCACTGTGAAAGAGATTCACCCTGATCGAACTGTAGTATTGCTAGATACTGTAGGAGTTGAATTCCATAGGAAGGATGAACAATTGAGAGAGTTCATCACCGATGAAAAACTAACAGAGAGAGTGAACATTTCTCCCGAGAGTCAATCCGCCATCTAAGTGGCATGAGAGTCGAGCTTATGACTCTAAACAAGCGTTGAGTGGGAGGCAACCCACTATTAGGTAGATTTTGTTTTCAATCATTTTACTTGTTTAAAGTTAATTTTTCCTTTTGGTTTGTTTTGTGTTTTAGGGGAGAAAGTGATCAGAGCACTGCGATCAATCGATCTATGCTGGGATCGATCGATCCTCGAGGTCCAAGAGGTGAATGCACGATTAAATAATCGACCAGCGAGAGCATGATCGATCGATCAAGCCTTCACAAAGCCATACGCCCGATCTCATGATCGACCACCTCTTCCGTGATCGATTGATCATTAAAGAACAAAGACTATACGCATGATCAGACGAGCAACCTTCACATGAGTGATCGATCGATCGTCAAAAAGAGAGTCACGAGAGGAAACTCGTTGATCGATCGTTTAACATCATGATCGAACGATCATTGGACCAGGTAAGTCTTCTGATTTCGAAAACCGGTTCAATTAACTTAAATTAAACCGAGAAACAACTTTTATACACTAAAATTAACACTTTTTGGATCAAAAGTTGGGAAATCATAAGAATTTCTTCTAAGGCGATTTTTAGGAGAAATCTTTCAAATTTTTAATCTCTCATATCTCCTTTGATTTTAATCGGATTTGAGTGATTCTTGACCCTAACCCATTTGATTTTTCCTCCTCTTTATAATTATCCCACTCTCTTTTTTGATCTGCAAAGGTATTCTTCTCTATCTCCCTGGTTAATATCCGCAAAATTTTGAAAGTTTGGGTTTGATGAAATTCGAGTTTTTCATGATTGATTGTGCAAATTTCTTGTGATTTTCATTATTATATGATGATTTCGAGTTCCCTTTGCCCTGAATTTGAATAGACTTTAGTCGATTTTGATTTTTAGGTTAAAGGAGAATTTTACAGAAATTTCGGAATTTAGGATTTGAATTGAGATAATGTTTAACTAATTGATGCATTGTTGGATGTTTGTTTGTGTTGATTATTGAATTGAACAATTGATTTCTCAGTAATCTCATTCCAACTTGAATTTTTCGTTTTTTTGTTTCTCTCATGCCTTTTTGAGAAACTTACATCTCTATTTTTCTGTGATTTTGTTGTTTTACAGAGAATGGTTTGAGTAGGTGAGCGTAAACCTACTAAGAAGGTTAGGAGATCTTTAGAGTTGGAAGCTGGACAGTCTTCTGGTGGAAATTCAGACGTACGAACTTTCCCACCATGGCCTAGACCGGAGGGAATGCCTTTTCAGCCCAACATTGGCAATGATCTGATCCCATTCTGCTGAAGACGGATCCTGCGTATAAGAACAGGACAATAGAAGCTGGCTGGCAGAAGTTCCATGGGATTTTCTATGATCAATTGCTGAGGAACAAGATGGTTCCAACCAAGTTTGTCTGTCCCACCACTCTCGACAAGCTTGGAATTCTGGATGATGTTAGTTCTATGCTAGAGAGGCTTGGCTTAGGTACCTTTGTGCACAAGAGTTATCCACTGTATCCGGAGCCAATCCATCAGTTGTTAGAATCTAGTGATGTTCATATGGCTGCTAATCCATATGCCCCGGTACATGCTGCAATCTGCAAGCTGTATGGATAATAGAGTTTTGTACACGATGACTATCAGGGACATCTGCAAGCTGTATGGTTTCAGGGAAGAAGCTGAGGGATGGATGCCTTCTCAAGATGGTCAGGCTAACAAAGCCTTGTGGCACGTTTTAGTAGATGAAGGTTTTCAGGGTTGAGCTTCAACGCTCACACACATCAGGAACCCTGCGGTTTGAATGTTAGCTAAGATCATCGGTTCTACCATTTCTGGTAAGGAAGATTCATGAAAATTGACGAAGCTTGAGCTCGAGCTACTTCATCATGCCATTGCTCTAGTGGTTCCAGATCTTTATGGTGATGTGCCTTCTCCTCAGTCCCACCTCTTGACATCAACTGGGGATTTGTATTTGCTAGCATGCTCACTAAGCATCGTTTCATAGGATCGCCTAATACACCTCTAAAGGAGACCACAGGTAATCTCATCACTTCGATCTTCAAGTACCACATGATAGACCTGAACAACACCCAGACGATAGAGAAGATCCATTACATGGACGACTTGTTTTTGACCAGCTGCACCTACTTGACTGCTAAGACTATGTGGTGGTATTATGCTCGGGATTGGAATCCTTGTTGGTGAGAACTCCCAGCTCCAGAGATCACATCAGTGACTTGTCGGTCTAATCTGCTTTTTGAGCCTCACATCACCAACCCTGAGATTTTAGAGAAGGAGCCTCGAGGTCCGACTCACCGTACTGCTCCCCACGGATCTGATTCCACTGCTCTCATGCCTACACAACCTTAGTCTATTATCGAGTAGACACTTGAGCACATCATACTGGAGTATAGTGAAGAGTTTGATCTTCCTTCTTTCTCTGATGATTTTTCTGACAGGGAATTCAAGCGTTGGTAGTATGAGAATGAGAAGAGGAAGCACTCTATGAGGAGATTTCTTTGGGATGTGCTTAGGAAGAAAGAAACCTCTTCAGTTTTGATGAGTGACCCTTCAGGAGATCGAGCTGAGACAAGCACTAGAGCTACAGAACCTAGACCCGATGTTGCTGGATGTGGGATTGATGATGCATCTGAGGAGGACGATGACCAGACCTTGGATCTCCGACTACCTCATCGTTGCCAAGCTCTGAGAGGCTGTGAGAGCCAGAGTCCACATTAGTTCGATCGCCATTCTCACCTCTTTTCTTTTTTTTTATGCACTTTATTTTCTTTTATTTTTATGCGTAAGTCGTGCTTTCTTTAGGCTTAATCTCACACCGGGATGGTGTGAAGTATGTTTGGGGGAGGCTACTTGCTGTGACTAATGCTATTTTTTCTTTCTTTTGTTTTTCATTTTGCTTTGATTTTCAGACATTGTTTTGTTTTATTGCGTCTTTTGAGTTTAAAAACTGATTGTGGGAACTATGATTTTCGAGGATTATTGCATTGTCATGAACTAAGTACCATCGATTTGCATATGACATGTATCGATTGACTATTAGAAAACCCATAGGCCAAGCAACTTCTCAGTACCACCCACATACATCTCGGTATTTGAAGAATCTCATACCGATTTCACGCTTAACCTGACTTAGTTTTCTCGTCAAGGGAGTTTGCATACATCAGATCAAATTCTTTTCTTGGTACAGTGACATATATTTTCTTGTAAGTATGGTTTCTCCTCTCTAAATCATTTCAAGAATTTATGCTTAATTTTGAAGTAACTACACAACAAAGCTGTGCATTGTGGTAAGATGAGGGTAAAAGTCTTTCAATGACGCTGCTCGTGCTTGAGTGATTTTGGTAAGCTGAGGATAACTCCAATGACGTTACCTTTCACTCGAGTATCATTGCTTACTGAGAGAGACTCCAATGAAGCTACTCTTGTTTACATCATATGAGTTACCAAAGAACCAGTCAATAAAAAAAATAAAATGATAACCTAGGCAAGTAGGGAGAAATTGGCTGAATTAAATGAGAGGAAAGAAATCATATTGAAGGTAGTCTTGAGATTAAGAGAGAAACTCTTATATCATGTGATCGATATTCCCTCGATGAGAGCACGCCAAGATACTTTAGGAAATCGGTATGGTGCATTCCGGTCACTTATATGGATTGTGGAGTTTAACCGAGATAATTGCTAAGTTTTGGGGAAGTACAAGGTTGATGAGGCCATCAACCATAGCCTTCTGATCACGGCGGCCATCAAGCGCATTCCAATTGTCCGTCCCGGACCGGACACCCGAAGCAGGATGAAAGCCGTCCGAGACAAGTTCGTCGACTCTATCAGCACACTGCTCAACCTGATCGAGCCCTTAGCCGAGACGGACCTGACCCAACTCACACTACCACGGTTAGACGAGGAAGAGGTTTCCACCAACAAGAACGTGGACAGCTCTGTCCCGGCCGCAATTAGCACACCACAGACCACGGACAGTACTACACTGGCCGCAGCCCACACGCATTCAACCATCGGACCGGCCCAGGTACGTATGTACTTTACCATTACATTGTTTGTAGGTACGATCGCGGCCCCACCTCATTAAGTCCGAGATCATGCCTTGATTCACGTGATCCACACTATTTATTGTTTTTGATTTGTTTCCCGTTTTGTTTAAGTGCCGAGTCACTTGTTTCCTGTTTTGTTTGATTCTGCCTCTATGTTTTGATTCCATCTTTATGACTCGGATTTTGTAATAAATTGTCCATTGAAGGCCTCCTAGCCATCGAACCACTATATAAGGTTCCCTTTGGCATTTGTATTTTTCACCAAGTTATTAATAAAGATCACATTTTCTCTAAACAGTTCTTCCGCCACTCTTCTTTGAGGATTCAAGAACGAGTGACGAGTTCTTCCTTGTGAGGATTCCAAGGTTGAACAGATTCGAGTATCAAGGGATTTATCACCATCCTTTGTGGATCTCACAACGTTTTCCGCCCAACATCCAGGTTTCGTTGTCTCGGACTCACCAAGGTCGCGACGGTGAAACCATATCCGGGACTACACCTCATCCGAGGCACCCATCAAAGGTGGTCTCGATTATGTCAGGTAAGTATCATGTGGTTTACTATGGAATTGATATGCAATGTTCTGATGACAAATGAGTTCCTTGAGTTGAATCTACCTATTAGTCTTTTCTTTTTTTTTGCTTGAAGACAAGCAAGAAGCTAAGTCTGGGGGAATTGAAATACCTCATTTTATTGGTTTTAAGCTCATTAATTCGCATGTTTTCAGAGTCTTTGTCTGTGTTTTTGAGTCTTTTCAGGTGGAAAACAGGCTTAATCTGGATTATACTTGCGGAGCATGGATTGGAACAAATTGAAGAAATTTCTGGAGTTTCAGCAGAAGATTGCTGATCGATCGGTCATCACCTTGATCAATCAATCACACTCCTCAGCGAGAGCCACGCATGAACTGTGGATCGACCAACATCCTGGATGGACCGATCAAGCTGTTTGAAGGATCATACGCCCGACTTGGAGATTGACCAAGTTTAATTGGAGATCAACTGTTCATCACTGATTGATCGATCAACACCTTGATCGATCGATCCTCTAAGCTGCGAGAAATAACCTAATTTTTTTCTGTTTTGTACCAGCGATTTTTAAGAATAAAACCCTCCTTATTTTATTTTTGTCAACAACACGGATTTCTTTCGAGACGGTTAAGTTAGTTTTTGTAAGCAAGGGAGAAGATTTCCTCCACAATTTTGAGAAGATTTATGAACCCTCTTGATTTTTAATTGCAATTTCATGTTCGCTTTCATCATGTCTGTTGTTTCTACTTTGATTATGTCTAAGTAGTTTAGCAATCAAGTCTAGGGTTTGTAGGAATTTAGAAATCAATAATTAGGGAATACATAGGGTTCGATCATTAGAAATTCTCCATCTATATCTATGTGTAATGCTTAGATTAGCCTAATCACCTAGTATATGATTTTAGGTTGTTTACTTTCCAAAAGCTTGTTAAACACCTGAACTAGTGTAGATGAGCAACTAGGTGTTAACCAACGACAGTTGATTGTTAAGGGTAGTTGTGGACCTTTTGAACTTATTTGATAGTGCCTGTTTGAATCTTTAGAGCCAACGACAGTTAGGATTTCTAGGTTGCTAAATAGAGTAATAGGCACCACGACAGTGGATCTACTAGAATTCTATGTTCAAAGTTGAGAATTGTTCTTAAGTGTTCCCTGAATAATTTTCCTGATTATATTCTTATTTTCTAATGAATAGCCGATGCCTGATGTTTTTAATATTATTTGCAAATCATTTAAGTTGTTAGTTTATTCACATTCAATCATCGTTTGCTGTAGCTTGAATTAGAATTGAGTAGTCAATAGTAAAATTCTTTGTTCTTCGTGGATTCGATCCTTAAGTACTACTACGTTTGCTGTGCACTTGCAGTAGATTTATAGGGTTAAAACCTGAGTGTATCACCGCACCGTTATCACTTCTAACTGTTTTTACATCGGCATCGAATTGTTGTTTAAACAAGAGCAAAGAAGTTCTTTAAGTGAACTTGCGTTTTTAACTTTTCACGATATATCCCCACACCACGCGAGTAGTTGTCTACAATTGTAAGAAAATAACGTGCTCCAGAGTGAACATGAGTTCGATACGGACCCCATATGTCATAATGAATCATTTCAAAACGAGCTTGTGCTTTATTATCACTTATCGAAAATATATTTCTTGTTTGCTTTGCGTGAATGCAAATAGAACAATTATTGTCAGCAAAATCACTACAACTTGATCAAACAAAATCTGGAAGTAATTTAAAAGCTTGAGCTGAAGCATTACCCATCCTCCTATGCCACAAGCTCATACGATCCTCTGTTTTCCCAACAAGAGCACCAACACTATCCAATGCTCGAAACATGTACTCTTTATTCTCCCGCTTACCAATTCCAATCACCATTCTTGTATTGCAGTACTAGAGAACAACAAACCGGTCAGCAAGTTGAGAAATTGTGTATCATCCATCAACTGACCCACAAAAATCAAATTTGACTTCAAACCGTAAACAAAGAACACCGAATCCATTTTCAAATTCGGACCAAGAACAACTGAACCAGGAAGAGTCGTTATACACTCTCTACCATCTGCCAGTAGAACCATAACCAGAGGAATGCTTCTAATAGAACTAAGAATTTCACGTTTTTATGTCATATGGTGTGTACAACCCGTATCCATCCAATAAGGAGACAAAGTTTGAGAAGGCATACCCGTTAAATTTTCTATAATGGAGGAAGAAGATGGCTGTGTTTGTGCACTAACCAAGGTTGTAACGGTCTTCCACTGCTCATCAGTGAGTCCAATAACGACATCTCTATCACGGTCAGTAAGCACATAGTTGGCACGATCAACACTAGACGATGCGGTGACGACATTAGCATGAGCATGATTAGAATTTCCATTTGAGTTACCTCTTCCTCGTCTGTGCGCATCAATTAGTTTGGATCGTGATCAATCCCCCCACATCTCAGGATTGTTGGAACATAATCATATCTCATCATCATATCAAAGACTATGATTTCTTATTCACATAAGTTAGTTATTATCGAAAAGACACCTTTCGTATAATCATGTTGATTCGTATAAGTTATGTTGTTTCGTATAGTTGTGTCCTTTCGTATATTTGTGTTTGTTCATACGATCACATATATTAGGATTTGTAAACTGTATTTGTGTGTGTAATACTCTTTCATATACATTAATCAAAATATTTTAACATGGTATCAGAGCTATTCGATTGAGAGAGGACAAGAACACAAGTAAGAAACACAGAAAACATATCGCATAAGTCTCGACGATCATCCGAGGCAATGCAAGGCTCATCACATCAAACGATTCCTATATTTGATGGAGAGAAGTATGACTTCTAGAGCATCAAAATGACAACCATCCTTAAGACTAGGAAGTTATGGTCAGTGGTGGATGAAGGTATACCGGCCGATCGTCGGATACAAACACTCAACGAGAAGAGGCAATGGCGAATGATACGATGGCTTTGCAAATCTTGCAAACCTCCGTAACCGACCAGATCTTCTCACGTATAGCATCAGCAACAACATCCAAAGAGGCATGGGAAGCCTTGAAATCTGAATATGAAGGATCACCACAAGTTAGGTTGATCAAATTACAAGCATTACGTAGGGAGTACGAAAACTTGAAGATGTACGATGGACAAGCATTGAATTCATTCACCGATAAGTTAATTGTATTGGAAAATCAATTAGCTTATCATGGAGACAAGAAATCAAATTCACAAATTGTTCAAAAAATTCTTATCTCCCTTCCATCCAAGTTCGACAGCATAGTAAGCGTATTGGAGCAAACTCGAGACTTGGATTCGTTAACTATGACAGAGTTAATCGGTATTTTGAAGGCACATGCAGCAAGGTTGGTTGCTAGAAATGAAAACACAAATGAAGGAGCATTCAATGTTCATACAACGCCAAGAGAGAATGACTCCAAACTCGACATAAGGAGTCGTGGGAATCAAGGCAAGAGATGG
>OVAX01000747.1:0-65573 GCA_900406405.1 Lepidium africanum | reverse complement strand
AATCGAAAACCTACAAAACTTGACCTTCAAACCTACATAACAGCAATCGAAAACCTACAAAACTTGACCTTCAAACTTACTTTATAGCAATCGAAACCTACAAAGCTTGGTATCTCGGAAAACCTACAAAGCTTGACCTTCAAACCTACATAATAGCAATCCAAAACCTACAAAAATTGACCTTCAAACCTATATAACAACAATCAAAACCTACAAAACGTTTGACATTCAAACCTACATAACAGCAATCAAAAACCTACAAAGCTTGACATTCAAACCTACATAACAACAATCGAAAACTTACAAAGCTTGACCTTCAAACCTACATAACAGCAATCGAAACCTACAAAGCTTGGTATCTCAGAAAATATACAAAGCTTAACTTCAAACATACATAACAACAATCGAAACCTACAAAACGTTTGACCTTCAAACCTATATAACAACAATCGAAAACCTACAAAGATTGACTTCAAACCTACATAACAACAATCGAAAACCTACAAAGCTTGACCTTCAAACCAACATAACAGCAATCGAAAACCTACAAAGCTTGACCTTCAAACCTACATAACAGCAATCGAAACCTACAAAGTTTGACCTTCAAACCTACATAACAGCAATCGAAAACCTACAAAGCTTGACTTCAAACCTACATAACAGCAATCGAAACCTACAAAACGTTTGACCTTCAAACCTATATAATAGCAATCGAAAACCTACAAAGCTTGACCTTCAAACGTACATAACATCAATCGAAAACCTACAAAGCTTGGTATCTCGGAAAACCTACAGAACTTGACTTCAAACCTACATAACAGCAATTGAAAACCTACAAAGCTTGACCTTCAAACCTACATAACAACAATCAAAAACCTACAAAGCTTTGTATCTCGAAAAACCTACAAAGTTTGACTTCAAACCTACATAACAGCAATCGAAAACCTACAAAGCTTGATCTTCAAACCTACATAATAGCAATCAAAAACCTACAAAACTTGACTTAAAACCTACATAACAACAATTGAAAGCCTACAAAGCTTGACATTCAAACCTACATAACATCAATCGAAAACCTACAAAGCTTGACCTTCAAACCGACATAACACCAGTCGAAAACCTACATGTCATGCGCAAACAGTCAACCTACAAATGATGTTTTTATTGGGTTTTCACGAAATCAAGGGTAGAATTGCCTTATTTCACCTTGAAAGATTAGATTTGCAATTTCCAACTTTTTTGCCATTTCTCCTTTTTTTAGACTAGATTTGCAATTCACCCAACATTTTTTTTGTTAACCTTACTCTTATAATTGGATCGACAAGGCCCGATCCATAGCCAAAGCCCATATTCTAAAATCTCTCTTTTTCTTTCCATTTACATCTGGGAGGAATCGAACTATGGTGCCTGAGGAAAGCTAAAGTGGCCACTACCACTGGCCACACATCCTCGGCATTCACCCAACATTTTATATTAAGAATTTAGAGTTGCAAATAACTTTTAACTTAGAATAGACGCAAAAATCATTTGATAGAGGGGACATTAGAATCAATGTAATTAAATGAGAATAAGAAAGTCATGTTCCATCCCACGTGAACTGCAGATGAACATAAAGACTCAAGAAATATGGTTTATACAATCTGATTCATAGCTAAATATTAAACTCGAACTATAAATTATATTATGTAGAATTACGCGACTAGCTAAATTACATTTGAGTCGTGGTAAACAATAATTTAAAAATTCTGTTATGAATGTTTCTGTTTGGTAGTTTTTATATAAATTCATTGTAAAACAAATCAAAATCTTTAAAGCACTTTATATTATGAAGCATATGTAGTATAATTTTAGAATGGATTCAAAATTAAAATATTATTTGAATTGGTTTGATATTATAGTTTGACTCAATTTATTATGTATTAATTTTGTTCCCTTTTTTTTGACATTTGATATTCTTACCATTAGTAAAAAAAATTATTTGTTCTTAGAGCTAATGACTAATAAGTATAATCAAACAAAAAACATATAAAAATGTTTGCCATTTAGTAGAATATATATTTTATCAAATACAATATCGCTCTCTACATCTAATCTCATCTTATCGATTTAATTTATGAGATTTTCAAAAACGAGCATACTGTTTATTTTTTTTAATAAACGAGCATATTGTTGCTTTGTTCTACCTTTAAGATGAGTCGCTAATATGAGCACACGAATTAGAATAAATCCATCTAAATGTTGTTAATCTTGTTTTATTATATACCAAATTGTCATGTGACCACCACACTCATTTAACATTCTTTACCAGATATTTTCATTTTAAAACATATAAGAAAAATTCATTTTCTTTCTAAGTCTACTCGAAGAAAGTTAGCTTTGAAGTATTTGACATATACTATTGTAATTATAAAACAACGTTGACGCCAAATAAAAAAATACCGTATTTTAATGTATAAATAAATGTCTCGTGCTGTCATGCATTTTCTTACGTAGAAATCTGTGTAATTGTGTAAGGTTCAACGTACCAAATTTATTCTTACAAGATCGACTCGAATTTCATATAAATGCCAACCCACCAATTCTTTTTAAAAACAGTTAGTGTTATCCCCGAAGAGAATAAATTGAAATATTTAAGTATTAAAATAAGTTGATGGAGTAAATACATAGACTTATTTGTGAACTAGTTATATATGACACTTTAATTTGTAAACTAAATATAACAATTTGGAAATTAAGGCGTAGTTATTTGCAAAGTAAATTTACTAAAGGCAAACGTATTTACATATTTTGGGATCGAGTTTCACTGTCTACATTATGTAGAATAGATCGACCAGTTGTATCCCAATATTAAAAAAAGTGGTAACTATTTTAACGCATTTGAAACTTAATTGAATTTGTTTAAAAGAGGAGAGGGAAAAACACAGATATAATAAATCTCAATGTTATAAAAAATACATATAATATGCGGTATAGAACATATATACGATACAAAGAGATGGTATAGAACAATAAATAATAATTCATCTACATTGTATATCAAACATTGTACCTCAAGGTAAATTAGTTTCTTATTTTAGATTTGAGTTTTGGTTATTGTTGCTAATTTTTTCCTATATACATCAACCTATACATATGTATGAAAAGAAGATGAATGATTCATTAGTTTGAGAATATATAATATATATACAGGACATTGTAAACCCTAAATACCACGATCCATTACACATATCACCTTTCTATACATCTTACAAATACCTCATGAAAAGTTAACACAAAAAATAAAAATAATAATACCTTATGACTTGTCCTAAAACATTTTCTTAACCGGAAATGGAATTAACATTATAGCAAATCAATATATACGTTTAACCACTCAGTTCATTGGATCTTTAAGGTGATTAAAGTGTATGTTTAACTTCACACAAACACACAAAAAGATCTCGTGTAATCTAGTGCTAGAACGAGACTCTAGGAATATGAGAGTTTTCTGGATTCACATTTTTGTGTGACATTTTCAAGAGTTTTCGCATACTTTCCTTGATCCAGTGTAGTCATATCTCATAGAATCTATTGGTTAAATAACTAACTAAAGGACAAAGTCTCCGCAACATTGCTCGAAATTTATCCTATCCATAACCACGAATTATCGGAGTTATTAAAAACACACATTGATGAATTTTGGGTTTCTAACTCAAAATTAATTGATAATGAGTAGAGTAACTCATAAATCATATATATTAGATTACAATGATCCAAATTATTTCTTGATTGATTACATAAATATTGCAAATTATTTTGTTTTCTTGACCATTGTAGAGAATTTAACGTATGGAATATTTCGTTACAAAACAAATTGAACACATTTGTTTTCCATTCAAGAAGAAAGTTATGAACTTAAATGTAAAATTTATAAGGAACCACATGGTTAATTAATAAAGGTCTTAATGCTCATCACTATTGAGCGGTAAAAGTTGTGAGTTATAAATACAAATTACGCGTTTTGATTCTTCAACTAATTCATCACATAAACCAAGAAAAATAATTAAAGAAGATTAGAGACAGAGTGTCGACAATGGAATTCTAAATATTAAATACAGCTTTGTTCCTTCAAATTATATTCTTCAAAACCCATGCTATACTTTATACATATCAACTTTTTTCAAGGATTGAATATTTTGTTATCGGATTCCGTTTGGTTCGGTTATTTTGAATTATTTAGATTCTTAAAAATAGGTTCTATCCACCAAACAATTATCGTAAAAGCTATGTGAATTAGAAGATATTTTTCTACCATGTAAGTTTTACTTTTTTTTTTGAATTTTTTTTTTTACTTTACCATGTAGATAAATAGTTTTGTATATATATTTAAATTATTAGAAAATAAAATATTAGGTTATATTTTATATATACCTAAGTTATTAATAATTATATACATATATATAATAAGCATATACATATATGTATGTTTGTTTTTTGTTTAATCATGTATATGTGTTTGTTTATTTATAATTAGTGTAAAACTTTTGGGACTTTTTTATTATAACACCAGATTTGATTATACTCCTAACCATTAGAAATAATTATAATATTTGAAATAAATTAGTAAAAATTATAAAAATCAATATATGAATAAATTATGAATGAACTAGAATTGTGAAATATTAAAGACATTATATAAATACATCTAAATACTTTTATTTTGCAAAACTGAAATACAATTATGGTTTGGAGGGCAAATCTATTATTAGTTTTCTCTTTAACCATCTCAACATATTTTCTCCACAAAACATAAATAATCATAATTTTTATGTATAAAATAAAATATAAATATTGTACCATTAAATATTTTATAAATAATCAAACGTTTATAGAAAACATAATATACAAAAACTTCTCCCTATTTTTAAGGCTAATGTTTATTTGTTTAGTTGGTTTTCCATTCACTTCAGTAATTTCATTATTGCTAACACAACTGTTTAAAGATATCCTTAAAACAAATAAATATATAATAAAATTATTAACAATTCTAATGATAAATTGAAATATAAAATATATTTTAAAAAGAAAATATTATTTATATAAGATATATATATATATCTTCAAGACGCCTATCAAGTAATTTACGGTAATTTACAAATTTTAATTTCATAACCGAGTTTAGGAGAGGATCAGTTGACTTAACCAAAGTTGTGTATACAAATGAGACATTTTACTTATGAGTAGAAGTACAATAATATCCGCTTGCAAGACAAACCTGGAAGTTTGTAATGATCTTAGCACTTCTATGCTCAAGAAAATTAACGAATTTAGAAACCACTTCCTTCTTCACGTTTCAATGAATTTATCACCTTACAAAAAAATATGAATCAATTATAAAATATTCCTAATCATTATAAAAATATACAAATAGATAAATCATTAGTTATCTACCTTAGAATTACAAAAAACTATATCATGGTTTGATCAAAAATTCCTTAGTATATATTTTTGAAAGTTTGAGAAACTTAACTTTAATTATCCAGTTTTGTTTGCAGGTTTTCAATGAAAAATATTCAGAGAAATACATAATTAAAGGCAAAACAATCGAGAGAAAAAAAGACGTAAAATTGTTGAAAATCATTGATTTTATGATAATAGTCATAGGATGAATATCAAATAGAAGTTGTATGATAATAGTCTGATATAATTATCATATTAAGATTAGGAGTAAGATTTTAAAATAGATATTCATTAGAAATATATACTTGTTACGATAAAGTGTTATACTTATTTAAAATCTCTTAGTTAAAGATTAAATCTTATGTTTAAAGTTAATACTAATAATATTAAAAAATACTAATGATGATTATTGGAATACATACATAACGTTATTATATTATATATTTATAGTTGTGTGCACACAACTATAATAACCTATGATTATACAAAATATATTGTTATTTTAGTTGGTGAATAATTATATTTAATATTAATATTATAAAAGACTTGATAATTTAGATAGATTATATTAGTTTTTAACATCTGGTAAAGAATCTCATTTAGATTAACAGTCTTCTGTTTATATTATATTTAAAGTTAAAGCAAAATAATGATACTATGTAGATAATATAACCAGTTATAGAATCTTATCAAGTGATAATTATTTATAGTATTATAAGAGATACAAATCTTATGTAGTTATTATTTTTGAGTAACAAATTTGTCACAATACTTCTTAGACCAAAATAAACTAATATAACATGGTGTTTTCAACAAACACTATATTTTTCGTATAAGAGATTTCAATGTAAATTCGTCCAAAATTTATGTTATAATATACTTTACCAAAAAAATAATCTATGTTTAGTTTTTGTTTTTTATATAGTATATATTTTTATTATATTAAATTATTATATTTTTATATATTTAAGTTTAAATTTTTTATATATATTTAAATTAAAAAAATTAATAATATTATGTAAATAAAAATTAATAATAATCAGTTAAAAAATTTTATCAAATAATAAAAAATTATTTTTATTATTATAAAAGATACAAATTTGTTAACGCTACGATTTTATTATATATAGAGATATAAAAATTTAATATAGCTATTTATAGATTATGACATTTTATATTATATATTTATAATAACTAAACATAGAACCTTTGATTATAATAATGATCCGTTTGTTAGTTTGTTAATTCAACTTACGTGTCATATCATATGTAAGTTTTTTTGGTCATGACGTGTTATATATAAGCTAAACGTTACTTTTTTATTTATTATATTTTAATTTAAAACAAACAAATAAAATTTTGTAGATAATAATAATCAGTTATCAAGAAATAATTGTTTTTATTATTATAAAAGATAATAATATGTACAAATATGATATAATTATTACTTCCTAGTAACTATATAACCTAATTTAAATCAGACTAATATTAACACTAAGCTTTTATTATATATAGAGATATTGTATATTGTGTACTATGTATCGTGTATATATACCGCAATCCTCCCATACAATGTTCAAACCATCTAAAGGTACAAATAACTTGTACTATATTAGTCACTAATTACCATTAAAAATGAATAGAAGTTAGTTATGAGTATATCTCGATTATTTGAGAAATTATGAAGAATTAAGTGTGTCTGACAAAATCATTCTTACAATAATAGAAAACTTTAGTCATTGGTATAGAATAATCACCCCGTTGAACACGGACCAAGAATCATGCCCAAGTAATTCTCTTTTTATCATTTTTTTTTTTTTCATATATATTAAACAGCTGCTTGTATTATAAATTTATAATAGTTTCCGTTATTACAAGGACAGCAATACCAGAAAATTTGGTACATAGCATAAACCAAAAATAGCACTAAACTAAAATCAAATAGCTTTGAATGTAGAAAGTGAAAGTGTATTTTGGAGACATCACGGAAATATCACGTAAAAGTTAATGAAGTCATGGAAATTAAAGGAAACTTGGAGAGGGAGCTTTGAAGAGGTTGTTAGAGATTTGTTAGATATTTAAATTAAAGATAAGAAGAAATATTAATAAACTTATCAAGAGAAGAAAAAGGAAAATATTTTCTTTGTGATAAGGAAATCATGAGAGAGATTTTATGGCAAGATGGTTTGTCTCTTGTGCCTATAATTAGAGAGGTCGATTGTAAATCTAGTTCTCTAAGAACTTAGGGAGAAGTTTTAGATAGATTAGTGAATTGAGCCTTACGTTATCGGTTAGGGTTGAAATATATTTAGGCTGGTTTCTCGAGTAGAGTAATCCAAACAAGAATAGGTCTTTTGTAAGAAAAGATTATTGCTTAATAAATCGTATTTCAAAGTGATCTAGCCTATTGTGTTGAGTTCTAATCGATTTCAAAGTGTTCTTAGTTTGTTGTGTTCGAATTGTCTTTTACAATTGATATCAGAGCGGGTCACCGCATAACGTTTGTTAGTGTTTACATGTGTTAGATCATGAGGACGAGATGGAAAATTCACAGTAGCAATTGCTCGTCGTTGCTAATACTTTGACCGGACAATTATGGACATTAGAAAGTCCAAATGGCTCAGCACATTCAGGGAATTGATTCTGATGCATGGCTTGGGTTGAAGAAGGTTGGGAATCTCTTGTTATGAAAGATGCAAGTGGCGCTTTTGTCCCAAAACCGAAAAAAACAGTGGTCTGCTGAAGAAAAATCAGATGCTAAATGGAACTCTAAAGCCCTGTCAGCTATCTTTAATTCACTTCACATCACTCAATTCAAGAGAGTTCAAGGCTGTAAAAGTGCTCAAAAGCTTGGGATATTCTTGAAGTAAGTTTTGAAGGTACCAGTAGCGTGAAAAGAACTCGAATCGACATCTTGGCCTCACGATTCGAGAACTTGATTATGGAAGAAAATGAAACAGTTGTAGAATTCAGCAGCAAGCTATCAGCCTTAGCACACAAATATTTCATCTTGGGAAAAAAGTATAAGGATAAGAAGCTGGTCAAAAAATTCCTAAGATGTCTTCCACCTAAGTTTCATGGTCATCGATCAGTTCTAGAAGTGTCTCAGAACTCTGACACAATGAGATATGATCAGGTTGTTGGTATGATGCAAGCGTATGAGCTTCAGATCTCACCGAAGGAAGAGATAACCAAAGGTAAGAGTTTTGCTGTTTTATGTGAAAAACAGCTCATAAAAGGGAGTCAGTTGAAAATTTCGAAGAGTAAGTTGGACAATTTGTGAAAAAGTTTCTTCGGAAAGCAGAAAGAGAAAAAAAGAAGTAATATCAGGTGCCTGCTAAACCAGCAGCTGATAGAGACAACTACAAAATTGACAAACAGTGTCTTGATTGTCAAGGTTACACTTTAAATCTGAATGTCCATCAGTCAGGAGGAAGATGACTATACAATGTTACGAGTGTAAAAGTTATAGACATACCAAGAACGACTGCCTGTCCAAATTTAGTGGAAAATCAGCAATCACAACTTTGAGTGATACTGATAGTGACAGTGATGAGGATGGTAACATTCTGAACAACTTTGTAGCTCATCTTGGAATCGTGGAAATGAGTGACAATGAGGAAGAAGATAAAAAAGCTGACCTTGTTCATGAAAGTCCAAAGGCTGATGAGAATCAGATTCCTACCAAACACCAAGATGCTGATGTAAACGAATCAGAATCTGATGATGATATTGATATGACTCTAGAAGATCAGATGGAAATGTTGGTGACTTCTTGGGTTAAAACTCAAGTTGAAAATAAACGTTTGATGGCAGAAAAACATGTTGTTGTAGATAAACTGCAACAAGCTGAGAATGAACTCAAGGACGTCAAAGCTAAGAATGCTGATCTGGAAAGCAGATTATTTGGGTAGATGAAGCAGATCAAGATGTTGTCCAAAGGAATAAAAGATTTATTTTATCTGTTGACTGTCGGAAGGACAACTAATGCAAGTTCTGGTTTGGGTTATAAAAGGAAGGAATTCGTAGAGATGAAGTTTGTAAAGGCTATTGGTTCATCAGAGGATGTAGATTAATTCAACTTTTGCAATATAAAGGTGGAAAACGGCATCAACATCAACAACAGTGAGCTTGTTTAGGGTGGAAACCTAAAAAGACTCATTATTATGGATCGCATTGGGGTCATCCAGTTGCGTGTTGGTATTGTGGCAAAGAAGGGTATATGAGATATCCGTGTTACAAGCTTCAGTCTAGGTTAAAGAGAATTTGGAGACAACGAAAGTTTACCTTTAATGGTAAAAACAGACACCATATTTGGGTTAAGAAAACATTTTTTTTTTCCGAGTAACATTCACAGCTGAGAAGGGTGATAAGGGTAACTTACTAAGCAAATGGTACTTTGATAGTGGTTTCTCAAGACATATGACAGGAGATCAAGCTTCTCTACACGAGCTTGAGGTAGTCACAACTGGAAAAGTGACGTTTGGTGACGGTACTAAAGAAAAATTCGTGGTAAAGGGACTACATGCAGTTCAACAGAACCTAAACTTCGTAATGTTTTCCTTGTTGATGGACTGAAAGCAAACCTCATCAGCATCAGTTAGTTGTGTGATACAGGATTGGATGTTACAATAACAGAATGCCGAGCTGTTGATGAGAAATGTACAATTCATTTAGAGGGCGTTCCTACATGAAATGATTGCTATATGTAGGTTCCCGGTTCCCAATGCTTGGTTGCTAGTATAGAAACGAAATTCAGATTTGGCATCAACGTCTAGGTCACATGAATTTTTGGCCTATAATGACATTATCAAACAAAGAGATCATCAGTGGTTTGCCGAAGCTTGACAAAAATCAGCAGTTTGTATGTGGTCTTTGTAGCATGGGAAAACAGGTCAAGACTCAACACAAGTCTGTTCCGGATGTTAAATCCAAGGGTTTGTTGGAACTTGTTCATATAGATCTGATGGGTCATATTCAAGTCAAGAGCATTGCTAGGAAAAAGTACATTTTTGTTTTGGTTGATGATTTCAGCAAATACACATGGGTGTGTTTTCTTCGAGAGAAAAGTGAATCTTTGGACAGTTTCAAGATTATGGCGCTTCAACTTAAGAATGAACGACATGGTATCAAGTCTATCAGAAGCGATCATGGTGGAGAATTTGAGAATGATTTATTCAAACATTTTTGTTCTGGACAAGGTATTGATCATCACTTCTCTACACCACGAACACCACAGCAGAATGGTGTTGTTGAGCGCAAAAATAGAACATTGCAAGAGATGGCCAAAGCGATGTTTTATGGAAGTAATGCACCTAAACACTTATGGGCAGAGGTTTTTAACACTGCTTGCTACATCATCAATCATGTGTACATGCGCAAAGGAACTACAAAGACATCTTATGAGCTGTGGAAGGGTAAAACTCCGACAGTACATTACTTTCATGTGTTTGGATGTGTTTACTACATTCTGAATGATAAGGATCATCTTGGGAAGTGTGATTCTCGAAATGATGATGGTATATTCCTTGGCTACTCGAATTCAAGTACAACATTCAGAGTATACAATCCTCGTACTTTGATAGTTCAAGAGACTGTGATTGAGTATGATTGTTTTGTGTCAAAGATTGAACCGAAGACTTACAAAGAAGCTCTATTAGATGAATTTTGGATTGCATATATGCAAGAGGAGTTGTCAAACTTTGCACGATTGAATGTGTGGATTCTTGTATGTCGTTCTAAATATATCAATGTTGTTGGAACCAGATGGATCTTCAAGAACAAGATTGACAAGGATGGGAATGTTGTTAGGAACAAGTCATGACTGGTTGCTCAAGGTTACTCACAAGTTGAAGGGGTTAATTTTGAGGAGACGTTTGCACCAGTAGCTCGTTTGGAGTCTATCAGGTTTCTGTTTGGAATGGCTTGCAAGATGGGGTTCAAACTAGATCAGATGGATGTTAAGAGTGATTTTTTAAATGGATTTCTTCAAGAAGTAGTGTATGTTGAACAACCCAAAGGGTTTGAAGATCCAAAGCATCCTGATTATGTTTACAAGCTCAACAAGGCTCTGTATGGACTTAAACAGGCACTAAGAGCTTGGTATAATCATCTAGCCACGTCTCTGATTGAGCAAGGGTATACACGCAGAAGTGTGGACAAAACATTGTTTACTCTAAACAATGCTGAAGGATTCATAGTGGTGCAGATCTATATTGATGATATAGTGTTTAGGTCTACCAATCAGACGATGGTTGAAAAGTTTGTTGAAGTCATGACTCAAAAATTTGAGATAAGTATGAATGGTGAACTGACTTACTTTCTGGGTTTGCAAGTTAAACAGACAGTTGATGGGATATTTGTGAATCAAAGCACGTATGCAAAGAATCTAATTCAGAAGTTTGGGATGTAAACTAGCAAGACGGCAAAGATACCTATGAGGAGAAATGAAAAGCTCTCCAAATATGAATCAGGAAAGTCTGTAGATGCTATAACTTACAGAAGCTTGATTGGAGGTCTGTTGTACATGACTCCTAGTCAACCAAATATCTGTTACTTAGTGGGAGTGTATGCAAGTTTTCAAGCAGACCCTAAGGAAAGTCATCTTCAAGCAGTTAAACGTATTCTGAAGTATGTGAGGGGAACTTAGAATCTTGGGACTACCAGCATGACAGGGTACTGCGATGTAAATTGGGTAGGATGTGTTGATGATCGCAAAAGCACAAGTGGTGGATGTTTTTTCATGGGTAACAATCTTATTGCCTGGTTCAGCAAGAAACAAAACTGTGTTTCTTTATCAACAGCAGAAGCAAAATACATTGCATTTGGAAGCTGTTGTACTCAACTTCTCTGGATGAAGCAGATGTCTGCTGATTTCGGTACAGTTTCTAAACCCTTTCTTGTTTATTGTGATAATCAAAGTGTCATTAGTATTGCTAAGAATCCTATGCAACATTCTCGAACTAAGCATATTGATACTCGTCATCATTTTATTCGTGAACTTGTTGAGGAGAAACTGGTTGTGATTGATCTTGTGAACACTGAATATCAACTGGTTGATTTATTTACAAAACTTCTTGCTTTTAATAGTTTTGTGGAATTGAGAACTGCAATTGGGATTTGTGAGTACTAAACGATGTTTTGATGTTTTGTTGAGTTGATTTGAGATAGAAGCTTGTTTTCGAAAAAGAATGGTAGACACTTGAAAAGCAGATAAATATCACTTTTGATCAAACTAGTGGAAAATAGCTGCATATCATGCTGTCACAAGATGATCTTTGAGTTGAGATATTAAATGTTAGGAGAAGGAGGTCAAAGAGCTGTGGAGAGCAAGTGTATTTGAGTTGAGAAGTCAAGTGATACTCATTACACAAATTTCACTGATGTGTGGAATATCTGAATCAATAGGTTGAGAAATTAAGTGATATCTTTGATTCAGTTTTATGCAAGATGATGGAGGTATCGTACTTGTGATAGTTTGCTAAAACACATGATCAATAAGGTTATACTACTACCAACAAAGTGATTATATCGTACTTGTGATGTTGCAACAGTCATATGATAAGGAAGGGTACCTACATCATCTAAGTATGCAATTATGATCGTATATGACTCTCCACAGGAAATTCCAGCTGCATGATCCATTTAATATCCTCAACGCTTTAGAAAAGGCTTGTGATGAAGGCATGCTAGTGTGAAAGTCAAGCCATAAAGTCTTGATTCTGATCGTATGTCTCAAAGTAAGGTGCATGCTAGGCTTTGCAGAATATGGATTCTCTGTGGATGATCAATCTCAGCAAAAGGTTTTTTTGTATCTTATTCTGATTTTTAAAAGTTAAAATGGAGTTGTTCACATGGTTAATTATGATTTTGGGCCACTCACGAGTTTGATTAATAAACAGAAATCTGTTGAAAGAGTATATCATGCTTAATCTAATTGGTGATAGAGTTGCATTTGATTGTTTTGATTCATGGATGTGTTTATGTATGTTGGTACACTAATTCGTCAATCATAGCGATTAGACAGAAAGTTGTTTGTTTTTGTCTTGATGTGCACTCAAGCAAGGGGAGATGAGAGTTTGGCTCTAGATGAATCCATAATGTCTAATTATGGGGGAGAAACCTTTTAGGGGGAGCACAACAGCGATTGAAGATTGACAACAAGAACCTGATTTTGCTCGATAGGATCATGTTTGCTCATGATGCACATCAAGCCAAAAAGGGGGAGATTAAAAGTGTGTTTTGGAGATGTCACAGACACATCACGTGAGAGTTAATGAAGTCACGGGAATTAAAAAAAACTTAGAGAGGAAGCTTTGAAGAGGTTGTTAGAGATTTTTTAGATATTCAAATTAGAGATAATAAGGATTATTAACAAACTTATCAAGAGAAGAAAAAGGGAAATATCTTCTCTGTGATAAGGAAATCATGAGAGATATTTTAGGGCAAGAGGTTTTGTCTCTTGTGCCTATAAATAGAAAGGTCGATTGTAAACCTAGTTCTCTAAGAACTTAGGGAGAAGTTCTAGAGAGATTAGTGAATTGGGCCTTAAGTTATCAGTTAGGGTTGAAATAGATTTAGGCTGGTTTCTCAAGTAGAGTAATTCCAACAAGAATAAGTCTTTTTTAAGAAAAGATTATTGCTTAATAAATCGTATTTCAAAGTGATCTACCCTATTGTGTTGAGTTCTAATCGGTTTCAAAGTGTTCTTAGTTTGTTGTGTTTGAAATGTCTTTTACAGAAAGCTCTAACTTTCTAGGGCTTTTGTATAAAACTGGAATTAACGTTCTCAAATTACAGATAATTAAGATCATGTATTGTCCTTAATTCCATTGGCTTGGCGGAGAGTGCAACATATTGAAAAGTTCTTTGTGTCTTCCTAGACAAGTTCTGATGAATAGAATCGGTCCTGAGTTAAAGCAGGTGAAACAAGAGTTTTAGGCATCAATATTAGTTATGTCATTTGGTACAATGGTTAAATTATATATCATATTTAAGTGAAAGGGTTGGAATAAGCGTTCCCCTCTTCTTTTACTCTTATTTATGATCCATGTTTTGAAATTCACTAGGTGCTAGTCATGCGGTGAAATCATTAATACCTACCTCCTAATCAATTACTCAAATAGTATACATCGTTTGAACAGGAACTAGTTTTAGGGCATTTATCTGAATTTACCAATATATATTATATATCGTATGCATTGAGTGTAATATTAAGTTGGTACACCAATTATGTTGGCTTACGATTTACTCCATCCGTTTCAAATTATAGGATGTTTAAGGTTTTTAATTTTGTTTCAATTTATAAGATATTTTGCACATTTCTATGCAAAATTTAATGAATTGGATAGTTTTTGACCTTTAATATTTTGTCGTATAATTTATTATTGGTTAGATTTTGTTTAAATAAAATATAAAATTATTTTCAAAAAGTAATAAATGAGTTTATTAATATTTGTGTTTTTGTGAGAACATCTTATAATTTGAAATAGAAGGAGTAGTTAGAGGTGAGGTGTGAGGTGTTCTAGTTTCATTGGTAACAATTTGGTTTCTTATTTTTTTTTTTACATTTAAATAATTGGTATAATGGCTCGAGATGAACTCATCAAACACTAACCTCTTCTATGACCTAATAAGATACATTTTGTTTTGATTATTGAATTCTTTGTAGGTCCATCAAACTCAACTGCTCGAGCCTTTTAGAATTGAGAATCTTAGAATTTTTTAGGTTACATTCATACCCGTAAAATAATAATTCAAAACAAGACTCCAAAATGTGGAGTAGGGTTCGCTTGCACCATGAGGTGCAAATTTTCTTTTTGGTATTTTACAATTTAGAGACTTTAGTTCTTTTGTTTGTTTTTTTTTTGTATTCTTAATTAAAAGTCTATTAGAAGTTCTTTTGAGGTGGTCTCTTTGTCTTTCCTGCCGCGTGGACTAAACTTCAAGGCGGATTCCCTTGCTCGAAGAACTCGTTCTCTCTCTCGGTGCTCAGCTTTGGTGAACAATGCTCCAACCTCTTGGAGCCGTTTCTAATTTGTTTTCTTTTTTCTTTATTTAGTTAAGTTGACCAAAAAAGAAAATCCTAGCTTGTAAGAAATGTCATCAACTCTCTTCTAGTCTTGCATTATCAAGGAGTTTATCATCTTCCTTGTGACTGCATTCACCTCAATCTTCCCAGCCTTAAAGCCGATTTCACAAAAGAAGTACACCAAAATACTCTTTGTCGAATCTCCACCAACACATCCGAATAAAAGCCTAAGTTTCCTGTCAGATTGTATATATCCTTCTCTTCATCCGTTAATTGCTAGTTTATCTCTTAGACAACTAGGTTGCATCTGCATGAAAAAAAAATGAAATTGAGACTGCCTCTTATTAGGTTCCTAGACTTCTTGTTTGTTTGCTTTATCATTCATGTTGCTTGTGTTTGATTGTGATTTATCAAAGTAAACTTGTACTGCTCTGTTTTTGTTTTAAGAAATTGTGTATAAGAACTCCCTTCTTATTGATTTAGAAAACCTTACACAAAAACTAAATCTCTCTCTCTCTCGTGATCACTTAGACAACTCCTAAGGATCTTTATATATAGATTTAGACATCTCCTAAACCTATATGAAATAGCAAATTTCCTTTTCTATCTTTACACAAACTACCCTTTATTTAAAGACAATTTCCATTTCTAAATTGGAATTATCCAACATTCACCCCCTTAATTCCAAAATGAATCTCGGATGAACTTATCTCTTCAACTCCAATCAAGCTTCTCATTTCACCGAACTTGGTCCTACCCAATGGCTTTGTGAAT
Organism: Lepidium africanum; assembly: GCA_900406405.1. NCBI lineage: Eukaryota > Viridiplantae > Streptophyta > Magnoliopsida > Brassicales > Brassicaceae > Lepidium > Lepidium africanum. Next base: position 49,330 of record OVAX01000747.1, on the reverse strand, counting down.
ATGTCTACTTTTTGCTTAACTCCAGGAACGTGATTAACCTCAATCATCTAGTTCTCTACGCATTCACGTATAAAGTGAACTTGCCGAGTATGTGTTTAATTCTTTTATGAAACATCGGGTTCTTTGTTAACGCGATAGCTAACTTGTTGTCGATATTTAGGATTACCTTCTCATTGTCTCTTCCTAAGATCTCACCTAGCAACTCACCAAGCCATATGGCTTGCTTCGCAACTTCCGTAAGAGCCATAAATTCTGCTTCACACGAAAAGAGTGCTACCGTTTGTTGCTTCTAAGATGTCCAAGTGATCAAAGATGAGCCATAGTAGAATATGTGTCCTGAAGTGCTTCTTCTGTCATCAACATCAATATTATGACTACTATCATTGTAGCCAATAACTCTCCTTAACCCATCTCTTTTGAAGAACAGCCCATATTTAGTAGTTCCCTTCACATATCTAATAATCTGTTTAAGTGCTTGTCCGTGTGAAGTCCTTGGACTCTGCATATATCTACTAAGCATACCGACACTATATGCTAGATCCGGACATGTATGAAGTAGATATCTTTGGCATCCTATTGTTCTTGGGTTACGCATCGCATCAACTCAGCTTCATTTTTGGCTTTTGACAATTTCAGATTTGGATTCATAGGAACTTGTGTTAAGTTACAATCTTCCATGTCATTGTCCGAGAGTATCCCATGAGCATAGCCCTCTTGCTTTATTCGAATTCCATCAATTCATTGTATAACTTCTATTCCCAAGTAATATGATAGCTTCCCGAGATCATACATCTCAAATCTTCTTGACATATCTTCCTTGAACTGCTTGATAACATGAACCGAAGTCCCTGTTATAAATAAATCATCGACGTATATGGCAACTATTAGAATGTCTTTCTTGTTCTTCTTTTGATAAACCGATGGCTATTTATTACATTTAGTGAAACCGATTTCTTTTAACGTGGAGTCTAGTTTCAGGTTCCACGCACACGGAGCTTGACGTAATCCGTACAAGGCTTTTCTCAACTTGTACACTTTACTCTCTCGACCTTTCTTCTCAAATCCTTTAGGTTGTGTTATAAGCACTTCTTCAATTAGATCACCATTTAAGAAGGCAGTTTTAACGTCCAAATGATGAATCTCCCAGCCATTACTTGCTGCAAAAGATATCAATAACCGAATGGTTTCCAATCTAGCTATTAGGGCAAAAACTTCATCAAAATCTATCCCATGTTGTTGAATGTACCCCTCTGCGACTAACCTTGCTTTGTACTTTATCACAGTACCATCAGCTCTTCTTTTGATCTTAAAGATCCATTTGAGTACTACAGGATTGGTTCCATTCGATTTATCCACAGGAGTCCACGTTTTGTTCTTTCTGATGGACTCTAGCTCAGCCATCATTGCTTCAACCCACTCCTTTATCTTTGCTGCTTCCACATAATTTTTAGGTTCTCCATTGATAGTGAAAAGTAATTTTCCCCCTTCACACTCAGCCAACAGAACAAGATCATCAAACCTTTTTAGTTTTGTTACAACTCGTCCAGTTCATGTTGTAACTTGCTGCATCACATAAAGTTGAGAACCTGCAATTTCCATCTCATGTCTAGCTTTATAATCAGATTCAGGTTCCTCTCCTTCTTCAACATTCACCGTTTCTTCTCCGGGTTCTTCATGAATGTCAATGTGTTCGTGTTCTGTTACGAGAAGCTGTGTTTCAGGCTGAGTCGTTACTTGATCCTGCTCATATATTCTGGTTTTGTTCAATGGAGCTTGAAAATAGAGAAGGTTCTTGGTTCTTCACCTCTTCACTCTTCTTCACTCTAGTTCCAACCTTTCTTTTCATCAAATACCACGTCCCTGCTCATAATTATCTTGTTGGCTCTTGGATCATAAAGACATTAGGCTTTAGATCCTAGTCCAGTACCCAAATTCACCACCTTCTTCGACCTATCATCAAGTTTCCTCTACCCTGGTCCATTTATTTTGGCATAAGCGACACAACCGAAAATTCTCAAATGCTCAATATTCGGTTTCTTATATGTGAAACACTCGCATGGTGTTTGTCCGATTAATGCCTTGGTGGGAACTCGATTTATTATGTATGTTGCATGACGTACCGCCTCTCCCCATAGATGATTTGGAACTCCCATACCCTTTAGCAAACTACTCGTCATCTCCATTAGAGTTCAGTTTCTTCTTTCAACCACACTGTTTTCCTGTGGTGTATATGGAGCTGTCAAGTGTCGATTTACTCCATTACTTTCATAGAATTTAGTGAACTTAAATGATGTGAATTCACCACCCCTATCTGTACGAAACGTTTTAATAGATTTCATAGCTTGAGCTTCCACATGTATCTCGAATTTTGTGAAACATTCGAATGCCTTACTCTTCTCTTTAAGCTACATTGACCACATATATCTTGAAAAGTCATCAATTAAAACAAAGATATACCGATTTCTAGATGGTGTTTGTGGTGATATTGGTCCACACATGTCTCCATAGACCAACTCAAGAGGTGTTGAAGCACGATAGGAGGTTTGATTTGGAAACACACTTCTTGTTTGCTGTCCGATTTGGCAGACACAACAAACTTCACTTTCTGATGTGAACTGCGTCATTCCTTTTACCATCTTCTTATCTACCATATTCTTCATTACACCCTGGCTGACATGTCCCAAACGTGCGTGCCAAGTTTGAGTAAGATCCTCTTTTTCTATGCGCAGACATTTTGTTATATGTATCTCCATAGGTGTTTTGTAGAGACGATTAACCGACCTTGTGACCTTGGCTATTAGCTTTCCTTTTGGATCCTTCCACACCAAAATATTTCCTTTCATATTAACTTCACAGCTGTGCTCAGTTACCTGTCCAAGAATGATTATATTGTGCTTAAGACTTGGAATGTAATAGATATCTTTGACTATCCTTTTCCCTCTGGTACTTCCCATGAAGACAATAGAACCTTTTCTTTTAATGTCTACTTGTGATCCATCACCAAATCTCACCTTGCCCTTCACGGTTTCATCAAGTGTAGTGAAGAAACTTTTGTTTCCTGTCATATGGTTGCTCGCGCCATTGTCTAGATACCACACATAAACATCTTTCTTCTGTGTGTTAAGCTTCTTTGGGAACAATTTACTTTCATTTAGAAAGACCACCTCATGCATATACAATGCCTCTGCCTCTTGTGTCTCTGTTACATGAGCTTCTTGATCTCTTGGAGGTCTTTCAAGACAATGGCTCACGAAGTGTCCATATTTATCACATCTCCATCATCGAACCTTTGACATATCCTTCTGAGTTTTGTTCTGATTATTACCGACTTCTGTTTCTCGGTATTGAGAGTTGGATCTACCTCGACCTCTACCTCTATTATTTCCTTTTCCTCTGCCTCGAGAAGGACCACCTTCTCTGTTCTGATTTCTAGAACTCGTAGTTTCAGAACCATCAAATTTTGAACCACGATTATTACCAAATCCTCCTTGATTCGGTTTTGTGTTCGACACGTACATCAACTTTCCATGTTCTCCTTCTCGTGTCTCAGCAAGGACTCTTTCTTCATAGGTTTTAAGCCTCCCAACAATGTCCTCAAAGCTTGTGGAATTCAAATATAGAACTTGCTCAAGAGATGCAACAATGTGAATATATTTTCCACCAGGCAAGCCAGTTAGAAATCGTTTAATGACTTTGGATTCTTCAATACTTGTTCCTAGAGAAACCGATTTTGACACAATGCCAGAGATCCTTCCAGCAAACTCATCGATGCTCTCTTCCTCTGTCATCTTCAATTTTTCGAATTCAGCTATGAGAGTTTGGAGTCGTGCCTATCTCATATGATCAGCTCCAAGATGCCTCGCTTTTATCACATCCCACAACTTCTTGGATGTGTCTTGCTCGCCAACTTGCAAGATCGAGGCTTCAGGTATGGATTAAAAAATCAATGCAACTGCAACATTGTTCTTCTTCATATCCGTTGATCCAGGCTCAATTGTGTCCCATACTTCATTCACTCGTAGAATAACCTTCATTCTCATCGACCAAACAGTGTAGTTTGTCGATGAGAGCATGAGGCTTTTTAGGTCTCTTCCTATTGACGATGAATCATTACCACTCGTCTATGGTGGATCCTCCACTGTGTTTGTCATCTTCTTGATTCAAACAAACGGTAACTTGTCTCCCAAGCTTCGCAACGAAAGCTCTGATACCAAATCAAAGTAAACTTGTACTGCTCTGTTTTTGTTTCAAGAGACTGTGTATAAGAACTTCCCTTCTTATTGATTTAGAAAACCTTACACAAAAACTAAATCTCTCTCTCGTGATCACTTAGAGAACTCTTAAGGATCTTTATATATAGGTTTAGACATCTCCTAAACCTATATGAAATAGCAAATTTCCTTTTCTATCTTTAAAAAAACTACCCTTTTTTAATGACAATTTTTATTTCCAATATTGGAATTATCCAACAATTTGTGCATCTTAGAACTCTTCATTTTGCTTATTCATCATATCGTGTAACAAATTATGATATCCTGTTAACAAAACATTAGATTATTATGGTGTTTTCACTAGTCTGACATTAGTTCATGAGATAACATATACTTTGTGTATGAAAATAAAAAATAGGAAATTTGTATATAATTGATATGTTGTCAAAATTAATATGTAATTATGTAGCTAAGAATAACTTTTTCTACACAATAAAAATATTAAACCAAAAACAAAACAAAAAAACTTTTTCTGAAAAAATACTAGAACAATTGGAAGAAGAAGCACAAACATAAAGTCTTGATATCTCGACGAGGCCAACGTAAAAGTCCAATTTCCCACTAGCAGCGATTTGCGCCTGAGATCACGTGCTTGCTCCTATTCCCACGTGATTCTCCTATCTCCCAACTTAATTATCACTCTAATCATTCATTGACCCTATAATAATTATACCATTTTATTTAATTTAATTATCACTTAATTATCACCGTTGTCATTCCAACGGTATTTGTTCGGTTGGAGGCTTGGAGCTCACTGAGAGGCTAGCAAATTTTCTACTTGAAAAGTAAAACAGAAAATAAAATTTGATGAAAATCGTAAAATACGTATGTAAAATCTTTAAAAATGAGAAACCTTTTTGTTGACAATAAAAAATATGTAACCATGTTTAATCTAATTATTTCTTCATCCAACTTATATTATTGACAACTACATAACCGAAAAACTGTTCGTTTCAACATTATTGCAATTAATATTAGCGACATAGTCTCAACATTTTCGAGTCCCTAGTACTTCTTTTTAGTCACTAATAATATATCAAAAAAAAAAATGCTGCAAAAAGAGTTACTATGAAAATGAATTCGAACTATTTAATATTTTCAGACAAAACTTGCACGAAAAAGAGTTAAAAATTTGTTGGTACATATAACTAGTATTCGAATAATACAAATGCCAAGTACTATGGTTGATGTGAGTAATTTAATATACAAGGTTTAATTGTTTAAAATCAGCTGTTAAAAAAATCTTTCTCTCTCCCAATTAAATTCCTTTTTCTTCTTAAAAATAAAAGACAAAATTAATAAATATAAATCACCGGAAAAAGTGGCAGAAATATGAGAATGGATGCCAAATAGAAAATTCTGCAGCCAAGTGGTGGGCATTAAAGACATGTGATCTGAGTTCATTGGCAATGTACCTTTAACTCTTCTCTGCATGGAATCTTTAATCTTCTCATGACTCCAAGTGTCGTTAATGTCTTTTCATAACTTTATAATAATCCTCATCAAAATTTAGTCATTAATTTCACGGATTCTTCAATTTATTTATTGCAATTCCGGTATTGTTTAGTGTCGTTAAATTAGTCACATAATATTTACCTTTCAATTGTGAATACAAAATCAAGTTGAATGAATGTTTTCAAAATAATCAATCCTGAATATACACCAAAAATTATTTCCAGAATAAGCAATCTTGAAATATTTTTGGGTGATGTCAATATTTTTCTTTCCTATGAACTCGTATTCCCTATGATCTCGTTCCTAAATCGACTCCTCCTTCTTCTCTGCATTGATTGACTCAGCTCGTTCAAACAAGCTCCATCTATCGATCGGGTCCATTTATCTCTAATAAGCATGTTACCAACTATAGCCCAAATTCATTTCTAAAACTCATTTTACTGTATCAGTCGGATAGAATCGAATCCAAATGCTTTAGTCATCAGTTTAAATATTTAACCATCAAACTCATAATAACTCGACATATTGTCAATAGTTTTTTTAAATAAACAGCAATGATTTCAATTTTAAATACATGTATTTGGCTAAAATTTGTATCTTATATAGCGTGAGTCAAATACATTGTTTTACGATTAATATAAATATAATATTTTAATATTTATTCACAAGATGAGCCCCTATATAAACGGTAAGAGCTGGATGGAATATCTCCAAGGTGAGGTTGAGAGAGCATCTTCCAAAAGAGAGAGTGAGAAAGAGAGTTTTAGAGAGAGAAACAGAGAAAAAAATTGAGAGAATATACTTCGAGTGAATTTAGGGTTTATCTCTGTTCTTATTTTTCTTCAACAAAAAAGGCTTCCTCTTCCAACAAATCTCAGTTCTTTTTAATCAGATACACAAAATCACGATTTTCTTATAAAGTATTGCTTTATGGGTTTATATTTTTCCAAAATCCATTTTAAAAACACACTTTAGCAAAAAAGAAAACGAGATCCATCACTGTTTTACAATATATTATGTTGATTAATATTTTTTAGTCTATTTTTTTTGTGGATTTATATAGAGTTGATCGACTTCATGGGCATTTTTTAGTTCCCTCAAGTTTGATCCTCTTTTTATTTTTATTTTGTTGATATTATTATATTTTCTTTAGTTTTTGATCTAACAATGGAGGTTGCTTATTTCAAACCTCGTTGATCAAATTTTATTTCTGTATAAAAATACAAAACCAGTCTTTGAATTTTTGCTAAAAAGACAGGTTTTTATTTCCATTTTTTTAATTATTATTTTGTAGTATATTTTTTTTCTATTTCAGGAAACTCCAATGGCGGATTTCTTCAGTCATGGCGGCAGCGAGCTTATGGAAGCACTTCAACCTTTTTACAAAAGTGCTTCCACGTCTGCCTCAGATTCTGCGTTTGTGTCTTCAAACGCAGCGTTTGCGTCTGTGCCAAACGACTCTTCTTTTTCTTACTATAATCCTCAGTCTCAAAATATTTCTTCTTCTTTTATTACAACTCAATCCGAATTTTACCCGGATATCTATTCTGGATCCATGACCTACCCATCTTCTTTCGGGTCGGATTTTCAACAACCACAAAACGACCAATCTCAGTTTCACTACCAAACTGACTTCACTTACCCTCATCAAGACAATCCTTGTATGCTTAACTTCATTGAACCGAATCAACCGAGCTATATGACCCAACCGGGTCCAGTTTCGGGTTCGGTTTCAAAGCCTACAAAACTCTATAGAGGAGTGAGACAAAGACACTGGGGTAAATGGGTCGCGGAGATCCGTTTACCCAGGAACCGAACCCGACTCTGGCTTGGAACATTCGACACGGCCGAAGAAGCCGCGTTGGCTTATGATCGCGCCGCGTTTAAGCTTCGTGGCGACTCGGCTCGGCTCAACTTTCCAGCTCTCCGATTCCAAACCGGCTCATCTCCATCTGACTCCGGCGAATACGGACCTATTCAAGCAGCCGTAGATGCCAAACTTGAAGCCATATTAGCTGAGCCAAAGAATCAACCAGGAAAAACTGAAAGACAAACAAGGAAACGAGCTAAACCCGTGACTTCTTCAGCTGACCAACCAGCACCTCAACCACATTCCGGGTCAGGCGAGAGTGACGGGTCGGGTTCACCGACTTCAGATGTTATGGTGCATGAAATGTGTCAAGAGGCAGAGATGCCGTGGAATGAGAATTTCATGCTTGGGAAGTGTCCCTCTTACGAGATTGATTGGGCTTCAATATTATCATAAAAAACAAAATTTAGGATTCAATTCAGTTTATTCATTTTATTACATATTTGTATTTTCTTTTGCAATATTTTAGGGTTTTTTTTAACTAGTTAGCTGTGCTTAAAAGTTTGTAATTTAGCATATTGTATGAATGTAATGCAGGTATGTAAAATTAATGGACAGCTAAAGCTTTTATTCATGCCGTTTTTTTTTTTTATCTTTCTATTATTGTAACTATGCAACTATGTTAAGTTTTGTAGTTATATCGAGCAAATGCTTATTTTAGTAAAGATATATATATATATATATATATATATTAGTAAAATATTCATATGTTTCATCGGTGAAAGAATATATAGGTACATGGAATAACACGTACACTAAAATATACTAGTATCAATTCTATTTCATTTGATTCGAACAGAGCCCGTCCGTGATATAGGTGACATAGGCCAAGGATTAGGGTCCAAAATTTTTGGAATTAATAAATTTTTTAGGTTTAAATTTTTTTAGACTGGTTTAATATTCGATTTTTTTTTACTTTGTTTAGAAAGAATCTTGATGGAGCTGATTTGTTTATAGAACAAAGTCTTACAAGAAGTATTGCCAAATAAAATGAAGAAGTCTATTGAAGTGCTGAATTTTTTGAAAAGAACGGAAGGTTGTTATCCAAACACATGGATTTCTTATTGGATATTATTAACTATTCCAGTCTCAGTTGCTTCTGCTGAAAGAAGGTTTTTCAAATTGAAGTTGATCAAGAATTATTTGCGGTCCACCATGTCACAAGAGAGATTAAATAGGTTAGTTATATTGTCAATTGAGAAAGACATGTTTGAGAAGATAGATTATGTGACTTTGATGGATGACTTTGCAGGAAAGAATGCAAGAAAGATCATATTTAGTCAAAAGTAGTTTAATCAAAGTTGTGTTTAACTCGTATTTGAGATTGTTTCTTTTTGTTTTTTTCTTTTGTTTTTGTTTAGTTTAAACGTTTCATATACTTTTGAATTGATATTTCTTTTGTTTGAAATTGAAAAAAAAAAAAGTTTCGATTAGGGCCCTCGACAACGTCGTCGGACCGGCTCTGGATTCGAAACATATGAATATTATAAGTGAAAATGAAAATGAATAGTATATAATTGTATTGGTTTTAGTGATTCTTCAGTAAACTTTGATTTATATTTTCTAGAAGTTTGAGAAACTTATGTGCATTTCTAAATCCTGCAAAGCAATGCCACCTAATGTAGATTTCAATTAGAAGATTTGCGCAGATTCGTGATTGATGTGTTATCTATATATGTAATATATTTGTAAGACAAACCAAAGCATAAATATATGACAGAAAATTGAATACAGAATATTCAACCTTTTCTTTGTCATTTGATCATTTTATCAAGGTATGATAGCTAATATATGAGACCTTGAATATGATTATATTGTAACATATTATAGCGTTAATTTCTTTTATGCAGCAGGACCTTTGTGCTTAGCTTAGCGCATAAACAATGATTAGAAATTAAATTAAACTGAAAGGGAAACCATATTGGGTGAAAATATGAATGATCAAATCAAAATATTTGATTAACCAATAATCAAAATATGAATGATGTTCGTGTAGTTATATATAGGTTTATACTCGACGGATTTCGACGGCAACCCACCGTAAACGATTATAACAGTAAGTCTTTTGTGGAAAACGTGGTGTAACGGTTTGTCGGTAAATTCGGTCGGTTTTGGTGGGTAATATCTCCGACGAAAGCCGACCAAATTTATTAATTAAAAAAAATAAAAATTAATAAATTCGGTCGGTTTTCGTCGGGGATATTAGCCACCAAAACCGACTGAATTTATTTAATTAAAAAATAAGTATTAAGTATATTCGGTCGGTTTTCGTAGGGGATATTACCCACCAAAACCGACCGATATAACTGATATTTATTTTTAATATATAAGAATCCCGTAAATATTAAAAATAATAATTTCGGTCGGTATTCATCGGGGAATGAACCTACAAAAACCGACCGATTTTATTTATTTATATTTTTAATAATTTTTTTCTCCATTTATAAAACAATTAATGAATTTAAACAAATATTCATTTGGATTTCTTCCTAACCGTTGGATCTTATCGTATTCCAATTGGACGGTAGTAGGTGGAGTCTCACGGTTCTACTTTTAAGACTTCTGCATAACACAAACGATTTGAAAACACAGTTGGACGGTGTAGATGGTATTGGAGTATAATCAACGGTTCGTGTCAAATGTTATTCCTCGTTATAACCGAGACTTGACTATCTATGTGCGGGCATATTGGCGAGTTGTGTTAAGTACCACTCTCGCCAGAGGAATGTATCAGAAACAAGGAATGTGTAATAAGGCGGCTGTTGTGGTTCTGCTTAATATGTTTTGTGTTTGTTATCTTATCGTATAATCTTATTCGGATTCCGTTTACCTATTATATGTGTCATCTATTCGTACCTAGACCATTTCATTGTTGTTTCTAGTGTGTGGCTGAATTTTAAGTTCTAAAATTTGTTCTTGTGTATGTGATATCTTAATACAAATGTAATGTACTAAGTACTATATGTTGGGTATCATAACATAACGACATAGATTACACAAAAACATTATTATAGATACTATCTATTATTAAATTAATTTTTAAAAATAAATAAATTATATCGGTCGGTTTATGTCGAAAATATAACCAACGAAAACAGACCGAATTTATTAAATTATTTTTTAATTAAATAAGTTAAATCGGTCGGATTTCGTCGGGTGGTAAACCAATGATAACCGACCGTAATTATTAAATTAATTTTTTAATTAATTAACTAAATTCGGTTGGTTATCGTTGGTTTCCACCCGACGAAAATCGACCGCTTAAATTTATTTAATAAAAAAAATAATTTAATAAATTCGGTCGGTTTTCGTTGGTTTGTATCCCGACGAGTCTTTGAAAACCAACGAAATCTGACGACTTGGTTATGTTCCGTTGGTTTTCGTCGGCTTTTACATAACCAACGAAAACCGACAGAATATTTTCCGTAGGAAACAGTCATGTTTTCTTGTAGTGTTAGGCTAATATATTTGATTAAAATTAATTAAAAATAATATTGCAGGGGTACAAAACTAGTTATAATTAAATTGATTAATTTCAAACTTAATACTGAAAATTATAGTCAAAAGAGAAACACAAAAGTGGAAGAAAAGATACTTAATCAGTGAAACTTTAGGTGGTATCAAATGATGAAATCTAACACAAAGTTAAACCTAGTCGACTATATTCCCATGCGTCCTCTTTGTTAAGTTTTAATATTATACTTCAAATTGACAAATTCTATCAACTTGTTATAAGCCATACTTTAGATGAAGTTTGTATTCTCCTTATTACGTTCATAGAATTTAGACACTTATTCAAAGATTGACTCAAACGTTAACTTAAAAATGAAAACCCATAAAATCATCAAAAAGACAGAAAGTCGAAACGAGAACATTGTAACGCACGCATGGGTTGTCAACAGCTGGAGCAAATAAAGTCCTTTCATTCAATCTCATTTAAAGGTGTAACGTACCAATACGATGCCCATATCCTAATACATCTACAATAATGATACGGTAATGTTTTCTATATGTTTATTTATTGGTTCCTATTAAAATAAATAGAGGGTTACAAGATAGAGAAAATACAACCAATAGTAGTGATCACTTTACAAATTTTTAGGCAGCGGAATTCAATTTCTCCCCAAACAAGAGGAAAAAAAACAATTGTAAAGTGTATACTTTGACTATGAATCGAAGATTGTTGATCCAATTATTGTTTAAAGAGAAATAGTAAGATTGACAAAAACAAAAAAATTTATATTTGTTTGAGAATATAATACACAAAAATGAAAAGAAGGGAATGGATACTAACTGTCATGATCCACACTAGAAGACCACAAACCTAGACTAAAAGAGATGCAAGAATTCTGAAAGAGAAGGAAGTTACGACAAGGAAGTTAATCCTCTTAAGCTTGAAGAAGAGCTATCCCAGCAAACTCAAAGAGACCTTGAAGGGGTTACTTCCGAATATCCAAACTTTACTATTTATTCAAAAATAGAGGAACTCCAATAAGTACTAAATATATTGTAAGAGGCTCAAAGGCAACCAAACCATGAGGAGTCAGGGATTGTGTCGACCAGAAGAAAAACCATATTCTTTGAATAGTCCATACTTGTATGGATTTACGAGAATATGGGGATACACGTAGAGGTGAATGACACATTTTGGTCTACAAATTTTGCGATGGAAATATATGGAAATATCGATGTGAGAATGTGTTTGAAAATTATATGATATAGTACAATTTATAGGGTGATTGACGAAGGCTAGGCTAGGTTTGATGGAGCCACTACGAAGAAGTTCCTGGGGTTACAAAGAAAACTTCGAGTTCATATTGGTCATGGGTTGAATTTTGATTTAGAGAGGAACCATTTCCTTGTCTTTTCGTAAGTTTCGGATATAGCACGTCCCCCTTATACAAGTAAAGAAGTGTTCCTAGCAAATTGCAACACTAGAGCAACCAGTGACAAGGTTGTAAAGTAAAAGCGTCAAAATGCGTGGAAATTACCTACAAATGATTGGATGAAATTAAATACAAATTGAGTGTCACATGGAAAAACGGGCCTTGCAATGGAAAAATTATGTGAAATATACCATGTATTACACATCGCATGGGATCGCTTAGATAGAATTGGAAGGTTTGACAAAAAAAAAGATAGAATTGGATGTAGACTCAGCTCTGAGGATCATGAGTCTCATCTCCTATTCTTTCTAGTATGGTTAACATTAAAAAAAAAAAGGAAGACAATCTGATTTTCACACATCTATAGAGAAACTAATTATTTAGCTTACTATGCTTTTAAGTTTTCTTCAATAATTCAGTTTTAAGTTCTACTCCGGATAAGATGTGGACGCTAACGCGTCGATGAGACCAAGGATGACTCGAATGTAGTGTCTTTTAATTTTTGATTGCATAAATTTGGGAAGGGTGCCTCCTTTTTTCGACCCAAAAAAAGGAACAATGACTGCAATTTACTTTGTTCACTAATTTATTTTTCACTTTCTACCATCTAATAAAAGTATATATATATATATATATATCGTCAGCTTGACAAAAATGAATTAAATAAATAATACGATATTACATTTGAGGCATTGAGGTATGTATAAATCATATTATCCGTAAACCATAAAAGAGAGACAAAACTAAATAAAAACAAAAAGATCAGCTAAATTTACCAATTTCCATCTTCTTTATTGCTTTTTGACCATGATATATAAACGCATCTATTATCCCAGACACTGTGAATACACCTGCAATTGTTTTTACATGTTTTGAGTTTTTATTTTCTCTCGTAAATATAGAAAAGAGTGTTCTTATGGTTACCTCCAACAATGGCGCAAACATTAGTCAAGAAGTGTAAGAACGATATATGTTCCTCTGTAAATGTTACCTACAGTAACAAGAATGGTTTTGTATCCGCATTTAGGGAAAACGATGAAAAGAGAAAAGATTTTGTCAAATTAAATATAAACTACGACTCCATTTAAATAATATATGATTTAACATTGACCAAATCAATTTAATCACGAATGTAAGTAACTTTAACAAGCAGTTATTAACTTCTGTCACTGTTCTATTTACAAAATAACACCAAACACTAATATCATGTCTAAATTTCATATTAGAATTGGAGTTTAAAACATAAACACTGACCTTGATTGGCGAGAGATCATAGAAAAAGAAAACTCCTGGTAAGGATTGTAGTTGCCCTGCTTCTGAGCTTTTCACATGTTCAGTAACTGAGAACTGTTCAATTTGACCTTTTTTTAAGTTAGTATTATAAGAGGATGAGAACAAATAGCTGGTAAGGTTTGAACAGTTCTGACCTGATTTGTTTGAATTGTGTGTCTTCTGATATCTGTGTATACTGTTGGTACAACCTTTAAAAAGCAGACAAAGTATAAAGATGTTTTCCTTTCAAGATGAATGTGACTATTACATGTTTGACTCGGAACAAACCTTGATAAAGTATTGGTACATAGCATTTGGTGTCTCTTGAATCCACTGGACTCTGCAATTTTCAAGTTTCTTTTTGAGAGCATGGCAAAATAAAGCGGAAGAGTGTGAATGGATTAGAAAAGAATGATCATTACTTGTCAAGAGGGTTGACAACGCCAGGAAAGTAGTCCCCGTAACTCAGTCTATTAATCTTATGGCTTATCTGCAAGGCGACATGACATATTGTATTATATAACTGGAAGACTGACGAATATGAAACCAAGAGAACAAAGTTCATCCTTACGTTAAAGCTGTCTTTCTGAAAAGCAAGAAGATCATGAACGTGAACCCCTGATTGATGAAAGCTTTTTCCTGGAGCAAAGTGGAAGTTCCCAGCAACCTTATTCACCTCCAAGAACCCATATATATTACAACCTTCACCTTCTTCATCCTTTACTCTTTGTAGAAAACCTTCTCGTTTACACTGAATCACAAACAAACAAATGCATCGTATTTCAGTTCAGTTGAAAATATAGAAACTTTTCGAAGGTACAGTCAGTTTAGAGCCTCACAAGATCATACAAAATAAAGAAACCACTCACAAGCTATGAAATGAAACTAAACTTGCTACTAACGCAATGAATCACAGATGCCTAGGATATAAAAAGTGAGGAACCTATTTCACAGCAATTCACCTGGTCAATTAGATCTGGATTTGTAACCCCCCAACCTTTCTTTCTATATGCTTCACGAACATCCTCACATGAATTGCAGCAGTCATGCTCTTCCTGGCATGATTGAAAATCACAGATTAAAACAGCAACATCACCTATCCTGGCATGATAAGTATATACAGTACAGAAAACATGATCCACTATGTCATCTTCTTTTGTTTAATCCATTATGACCTCTTGTCTAGAACTAAAACATCCAAGAGCAATCCCAATATGAATTTGATATACAGAAAGAAAGAGAACAATAACACAATTACCGCTTCAGCCCCATAGCAAGAACCACAGTAAGTCTCATTATGTTCTAGCCTTCCACCATGTTTTTGCAGTGGTTTTTCAATCTGCACAAGCACAAAAAGTATGAAACTTTACAAGGTTCCCCAAAATAAATCGCTTTCAATACTTAACATTATCTATTCAAATTTTCCATTGCTTGAAAGCTTTATCCCATAGTGATGAGTGATGACTATAGAATCCAAGAGAATATAATGACAAACATACAGAAACAGTTCCAATAGTCCAGACGGTAAAAGAAGCAAACCTTCATAGCGCCTATTCCATCCTGTCTTGCTTCTATAGTGTTACCATGGGAATCTAATCTTCTCTTTATGATATCATGTTTCTGTAATTCACATCGAAATTTTAGCCACACATTTAACAAAAACTTATATATGATCTTTTAAGCACGAATCACTGAACAATCAAACATACCACGTCAAGATGGAGCTCTCCACTAATGTCCATGGCGTCAACACTGAGAATTGAACATGCTAGAGCAGGAAAAGTGATATCGAACTGCAGCATCATGGAAAGTTTAAGAGATCAGCCAAGATTACTTATAGGTGACTAGAATTAGGAGAGATCAAGCATAACATTACGTTGATGCGTAGAGTTTCTCCTCTTGAAGTATCCACTATGAGTTTCGTCTCGGTAACCGTATGAAGATATAGACCTAAACAAACAACGAATTTCAAAATCATGCAAATAAAAAAAAACATTTTCGGAAATCGGAAGGTCACACGTACGAAGCTCGGAGAAGAAGAGAAGAAACATAACAACGGAGGAGAGGAGAGTAATAACGCCGCCGGATAAAGTACGGCTGTAAAAATCCTCATTGATCTTAGGATAAGCATCCAGATTCCGCAGTTTATTTAAGATCCCGGCCATTTAGAAACAGATCCGATTCACCGGATTCAAAATCCAGCACCGAACCTTATTCGGCGAAAACGACTATAATTGGGAGATTTCGGATGACCGCTTCCGAAGATTCGTGAATCAGAGAGCGGAGAGAGAGATCGTGTTTCTTCTCCGTCGGACGGAACAACGTTGACGGTCTTACGTAAATCCGTTCGTGTTTGCCGTCTGACTCTTTAGGAGGAAACGACATCGTTTTGGGCTTAAAACTTTTTATGAGGCTTTTGAATTGGAATCATGACTTGCCAGCTTGTGGATAGTAGTACGCTAGGCCCAATTTTGGTCCATCATTAAAATGAAAGACAAAGAGAAATTAAAAAGAAAAAAAAAATCCCTATGATAGGCTTCCAAAGTTTCTGAATACGAATCCGAATAAAACTGTAATATAATCTGTATCAAATACAAAATTAGATAGAATTATACGATCTCAAACAGAAAAATACTCAAACTATATAAGACCAAACAAAATTGTCGAGCTCTGCCATATCTAGTAGTTTACATGTTTTAGCTATTAGTTTATAGAAAATCAATCGATGGATCTGCCTAACTAAAGATCAGTTGGTCAGGTTATGCTCCGACTTCATTAGTTCCGGAAGAAGTATTCATTTCTATCATTAGTTCGTCTCGGTCTCGCTTTGTTAAACTTCTTTATATGGTTTCATGCAGCTCTGATTTTTGGATCGTTCTTACCAGTTTAGCAACTCCTTCTTCATCAGGGAGGTACTCTTAGTCGTCATAGGAGGCTCCACCATCAATTTAGGCATTGGTTTTTGTCTATGATGGTTTCGTTCATCTGGTTTAGGGTTGCGGGTTTTAGAGTTTTCTATCTTTTAATTGTTCTAGTTTAATCTTTTTAGAGTTTTATGTTAGTTTTCCTTTTTTGGTTTAGTCTCTGGAAAAATTTCGTTTTCCACCAACTCTTGTATTGAAACGTTGTATTTCTCCCTGTTTTTATTTAATTTAGATAATAAAAAAAAAGTAGAGGTCAGTTTACGCTTCTAGAAAACTTCTCGAATTAAAAGTTTTACTCTCTAACATTTTAAATACCGCTTTGAAATTTTTTGAATTAAAAATGTGCTCTATACTTATTTTTAAATGCTCAAAAATATGTTAAGTGCTCAAAAACCAAGACAAAAATATAAAATGTATGTTTACCTAAAATGCTGCAAAAATGAACTCTAAATAATACCTAAAATGTGATGAAAATGAACACTTATCTACTTCCCCATATGTAGACCTTTGTTTGTCCTCAAGTAACAAACTTAGAAAGAAAAAGTTTAAAACCATGGAAACTATCTTACATTTCAGAACCACATTTGGTTCAACGTTCATGGATTGCGGCTCTTGAACTAATTCTATTTAAACTCGAGTAATGGAAAGATAGATAAGATTTTGTGAAGTAATATTTACTACCTTACGAGTAAAGAACAAAAGAATCATCCAACAATAGTTTGAATTTCTTCTCCAATGTATTTTAGGAATATATATGATATAAAATTTTGTAACAACGCAAAAGTTATGAAATGTTTCTTCTCTAATTTTGTAAATAATATATATGATATTTTCTTGCCAATATGTTAACATAGTGAAATATTTCACAAGAGACAAATTAGATTCTTCATAATATATTATGACAAAAAGAGAGCTATGGAATTTGGTGATCATCAAAGGTTTATTTATCATTTCAAGAGCCAAAACTTGGTTTCGATAGGAAATTAAATAATGGAAAGTAATCTTAGAGCATATCAAATAATGTCTCAATCTAGCTCAAGATCTCAATCTCCACTTCCTAGCCGACAATTTTTCTAATGACCATATAAACTTTATTAAATTTTGAACTAAAAATTAATCAAACAAGACCTATAGCTTGGCATATGATTATTTGGCAGAATCAAGTCTAATCAAGTATTTACATTAATTTTTGACTAAGTCATTCTTTCATTGGCGATGAATTTACAAAGTTGAATCCTTCTACGTTGAATAAAGCGTATGGCATATGTTAAAACGCAGTCTCATGTTTTATCACATTTGATCTAATTTTAACCTAACAAAAATGAACTCATTAAATAATTGAAGGTTGCGGGAAAATGTTGTAAGTCGAAATAGAAATCACTCTAAGAAAAGAAAAACGAAAAAACAAATTGCTGGATATGCGAAGTATAACATGAAAGGTGCGAGTTAAGGTGTTAAAGAAAGGTGGGCTTAGCACTTCTTAAACAAACTTCGTGGGCCCATAATAAAATAGGATAATATGTTACATCACATCACACGTAAAGGAATCGAATTAGTATAAGTGTATTAAGAAAGACAATAGAACATTGTTTTTTTTTCCTATCACTTGAAGTATATAAAAAGAATAATGTTTACAACAATTCACAAGATAAAACTAAAACAAAGGAGATCAGTGATACTCATCTTTTTTTTTTCTGATACGTTTGTGTTATGGCTTCCTTTTAAAGGACTGGTTAGTCTGTATTACACATGTTTATAGGAAAGTTAACCATCTTACCGACGGGTTAGCTAACTATGCTTTTATGTTGCCTTTTGGTTTTCATTCTTTTGATACGATTCTAGATATTTTGTTTTCAATTTTCATTGAGGATTCTCGGGGGATATTGAGACTCAGTGTTAAAGTTATTCAATAATTTCCTTTGATATAAATAAACACAAGGGCCTAGCCCCTGTTTTCGACCAAAAAAAAAACTAAAACAAAGCCCATAGAAATAAAAATATTTCTGGAAATAGAGAGCTCAAAACTTAACAGATATCAAACATATATAGAAATTAAATGGATCTCATGAATTTTCTATTTAGTCATGAGTTTTAGGTTTTTCAGCTTGATTCTTTCAATTTTTTTACTTTTCGATTTTAGAAATATAAGTAACGATTAAAATTTGATTTGATTTTAGTTCCAAATATATAGAACCGAAATAGATCTAAAATAATATTGGTCTATTTCTGAATTGTTATATGTAACCAAAAGTGATTATTTGTAATTAAAATATTTTTTAGTACTAATTAATTTTGATTTTATTTGGTTTTGTTTAGTTCTCGATTAAAAACCAAACCGAACCAAAAACTGATATTATCTAAATACCGAAATCGAACCGTTCTTGGCAGGAACTAAAACTAAACTAAATACCTATTTCCTATTTAGTATTTGAGATATTTATGAATAAAACATCACAAATTTGAAATCTTATCAAAAGAGGTACTACTAGGCACTTCTTACAGAATCAGGTACTCAGTTTGAAGTGATTAGACGTTTTTGCCCTTCTTTTTGCCATTTGATTTTCTCTTTTTTTTTTCTTTCAGTTTCTCGCACGTGTCTGAGTTCGTTCTTGTTTTTGAAATCACTCAATCTTTATTGTGCTCTCGATTCGGAAGGAGAAAAACATGATTCTTGTCTTCGATCTTGATTTCATCCGATAGTTGAGACTCGTAGTCACCGGAAGGCTGAGTCGGTGGTTGTTAAATTTGATTTCTGTTTTGAGAAAAGTCGGAGGTTACTCCGAGATCTGCAACTTTTCGTCACTCGAACAAAGCAAAATCTATAGTACGAGGTGGTGAGGAATTGCCCAGGGTAAAGGATGTTCGTCTTCGCAATTTTGGGTTATTGCATGTAGGAGATGAAGTCTCTGTTGAGCGGTGACGGAGGGGACATGCGGAGGACACTATTGGTGAAGGCGATAATGCAAATAGTCGACACAGGGAAGGTTCGGCGTTTGCTCTCTATTTGATTGCGTCTCCATATCTTTCGTTTTTCATGACTAATTTTCTGTATACCGGTTTTTGTTGGCTTAGTCTCTGTTAGCTTGTTCGTTGGTTTTATTCCGGTGTTGTTTGTTGAGCTGTGGTACAGTTTTTTTTGTCTACTCTTTTGTTGATGTTGGATTTTATGTTGCATATACGTCCGTTCACCTTGACTTTCTTTAAATGTTTTATTATGTATCGTCTTTCACCTTCAAGTGTCTTTGTCCAAAATTACTCCCATTACATTTTCTCACAGTTCGATGTTTTTGGGTCAACCTATTATGATGTTGTATGTTTGTTTTAATTTGGCTTTCTCTTTTCTGCTTATCTCGTTGTATATGTATACGTCTATTCTTAATTGGTTTTGCCATTACTACTTTTGTTGTTTTCGTTATCTCTATTTGTGGTAAATCATTTTACTTTGTTTGGTTTTTGCCAGTTGTTTTTAATTGGTCCCTCCTTTTATTTCTGAAAATTGTTTAAACATCTCTTCATGTTCTTGTCTATTATGTTTTTAGGTTTCTTGTCGTGTTGTAAAGTACGTTTCCTTTACTGTTCAGGCCATAATGTTATTTTTCATATTGTTTCATCTAAGTCTTCAGAGTTATTAACTATTCCCCTTTTCCCAGTTCCTTGGTATCCAAAAGAAGGCAGGATCAATTCGTATTCAAGACTACAACATCTTATTGATATCGTTGATATCCTTCAGGGAACACCCGAGTTGGACACATTTTTTATCATCTCCTTTTTGTTCATTGTTCTTGCTTCCAATCAAGCAATGCTCTTTATATGGTAGACTATTCCATAGCTTGTTGTGCAGGCAGCTTGTGACTGAGACTAATGATGAGTTGTGGTTTATATTTGGTTATCAGCCTCTCAGGTTTTCTCTTCTGGAGTTTGAAGCTATCACTAGCCTCATTTGCTCTGGTTATCCAAAGGATGATGTGTTCCAGAAATCCGAAAGTCTGCCTACTAGTGAAGCTTCTTTTTTGTACCCTCTTTCTAGCCCTAAAAGAACTTATACTATTGATGATATTGTTGATATGTTGAGAGCAGACCCTCTAATGGATGGGTGCCGAAGATTGCGCTTGGTGTTAATTGTAATTGTGGATGGCATTCTTATTTGTGATACTCATCCTGTCAAACCATCATTCCATGTTGTTCAACTGGTTGAAGATCTTCAGAAGTTTTTTTCATATCCTTGGGGGAGCCTGTCTTTTGATCGTACCCTTACAATGGTTAAAGCTAGTGGTTCCGTTTGCAAAGTAGCGGAGGTTTAAAGGAGGCTTAAGAAACCGTCTATTGTCGTTTATGGGTTTCCAGTTGCGGTTCAGCTCTTTTTCTTTAAATCTGTTCCACTCTTTTTAGAATTTTTTCGGGTGCCATCATTCCATTACACTTTTATGGATAAGCGGTTTCGTTCTTTGCCGCCACTGAAATATTTCCATAATGAAAGTATTTTGGAGATTGAGTCATCTGAAAATGTAAGTTTTTGTCTCTTACTTTTTCTATTACATACTCTTCTTTTCCCAATACTTATATATATATAATTTTTATTTTTTTGTAGATTGAGGTTTGTCACATCATTCCGTTTTCTGGTGGAGCTGAACGTTGTGTTCAAGAGATCCCAAGGTTTTGTACTTGGAGAGATTAAGCTGTGATGGTTATAAGTTCTCAAGTGGTTATTGGTTTGGGGTAGAGAAAGTGTGTGATGAGAGTTCCAACCATGAAAAACCAGGAGCAGAAGCTTCTCTGGTTCGTTTCCAATAGGAAATTGGTTTCGCTTGTTGTCCTGTATCGTACATGACTAGTGCTCTTACTTGCAAGGTTGATGATTTGCAAGTTCAGCTCTTAGCTCTGACAGAGCGAACTGAGGCGGCTATGGATAGTATTTCAAAGGTGATTATTTCTGAAATTAAGCTACATTTGTCCTCCCGTCGTGACAATCTGTCCTCTCCTGAGCCAGTGTCGCCTTCTGTTGTTCCTTCGGTTTCTCGGACATGTGAAATGCGTGGCGTTGATAAATCTGTTTCAGCAGCAAATGCCTCATCTGTTGGGAACTCGTCCTCACCATCGAAGGTTGTTGCTTTCATTTTCGTTTTATTATTTGCTTTGTGTATTTTTATGGACTCAATTGTCATTTCTGTTTACAGTTTAGAGGTTGTCATAGTGGACCACATCTGGTTGAGGGTGTTGTTGAGGTTAAAGCTGTGTTATGTTTCTGAGTTTTCCATGTTTTGTTTTCTAGTTTATACTTGTGTCTTCATATTGTTATATGATGTCTGTAGGTTTCAAATGGAAATGGTTGTCAATCTTTGTCTGCACCTGTGTGCCATGTCAAGTCGGAAGTTAGCATATCCTGAATCATCTGTATTTATAGATGATGTTTACTTTCTTTTAGTATAGTTGTGGTCGATACGTATCTGATTGAGTAGTTTTTTTCCCCATGTTTTTGTTGTTTATAATGTTTGATGTTCTGTAGTTTCTGCTTTACTTAGAATGGGGTTGTACATGAATAAGGTAAACATTGCTCTGCTTTTAAAGGGTCTTCACATGAACCCATTGTCCCACCTGAGGTAATGTTTGCTATGTGCGGTGTATTCTTGTTGCTGATTATTATAGTTAAGTTATTTGGAAGGGTTTTGGTCATATTAACTTTATTGGTATGCTTATGCTATTATCTTACTTTTGTCGGGTGGTCATAATGTAATGTCTGGTTTCTCTGCATATGCCATTACATCTTCTGTGAGGAAGATTAGTTTCCCTCCTTGGATGTTGACAGTCAATGTTGTTCCTGGAAATGAATATCCTGCACCGATGTCTCCTCATCATTTTCAGAACCTCGCACTAAATGTTACTTCTCAACCTTCAGCGAAGGTGTTGTTGTCAGAATCAAAAGCTCTTGTTCCTGCATCTATTTCAACTGAAACAATGGACCTTGCCCTTATACCTGCTTCTGGGATTGCTCAATATTTCCCTGTTGTATGTCATTCTAGAGTTGCAAAGTTAATTGATAAGCTCGAAGCTAATGGGGACAAGTAAGCGTCCTCTATATATGTCTTACTTTCTTCTTCTTTTTTGTTTACTGAGTTGTATTGATTTTGTTTAATTTGTTTTGTAGGTGGTATCAAATAGAAGGATATGATGTACCTGCATCATTCTTTACTGAGATTCTAACACCAACCTCATGGGTTCTCACAAGTGTAATTTCCTTATCTTTACTGAGCTGCTCATTTCTTTTTTTTTGGTTTATTCTCTTGCAATACGTGTACTTATATATTTTGTCTTTCTGCCTTTTCTTTCAGCATGGTTATTTAATTGTAAGATCTTTATGGTGTAAAAGAGGGCACTTCCTTTTACGTGACCTTAAGGTTTTTAATGAATTTCTGCTACCTTAGTTTTTATTATCAGATTACCGTCGTTGGTCAAAGGGTGGAAAGAAAAGTAGTTTTGTCCTGTATACTTTCATCAAGTGCTGTGTTCTCGAAAACGTTTGGGATAGGAGTGTTCCAATGATGTGGTTTAGGGACGTAAAGGTTGTATATGTTCCAATGAATAATGGTAACCGTCATTGGGTTGGATTGGTCATACACTTGGATCGGTTTCATATAGATGTCCTTGATCCATTTATTTCGTTGACCTATGATCGGAAGGTTAGTGGTTATATGTCCTCTGTTGGCCAAATGATGCATTATGTCATTGAGAGTTGCTGTCGTTCTTTAGATTTGCCTTTTGTGGCCGTTGCTGATTTCACCTTCTCTCATCTTCCTTGGGTGCCTCAAAATTCTCGGACTGGAGACTGTGGTCCGTGTTGTATTAAGCTCATGGAGTTGCATGCAGCAGGGTTGTTGTGTGAAGGAATGGTTGACATCACAGACTCCATGGTTGATAATCTTCGTTTGGACTATGCAGTTGAGGTTTATTCAACCTTTGTTTCTAAACTTTAACCTTACCTTCTATTTACTTCTCGAATTGTTTAGAGTTTCCTACGTTTCAAGCATTGAGTTACATTTGTTACATTCACTTCTTTGTTAAATTATTTTCTTTCTTCGTTACGAACATAAGTTGTAATTGTTGTTTTGTTTTCTAATAACTTTAGAATACCTTAACAATTATTGTCAGAATTCTTTAACTAGGATTGTCTTTATCTTATAAGTTTATATTGGGAAGCTTATTGTCGTTGTCTTCCACGACTACATTATAAACCTTATTGTCTTTATCTTAGATGTTTATATTATAAAGCTTATTGTACTAATGTTACAGGTTCATATTACACCCCTTATTACAATACAACCTTTATATAACAAGCTTTATAGTACAAGGTTCACTTAGTAAGCTTATTTTACTAGGTGTAGTTATAAAGATTATATTACAAGGTTTACATTACAAATCCTATATTACAAGCTTTATAGGACAACGTATATATTGCATGATACCAAAGAAAAATGCCATATTTTACGACCTGCCGATATTACATACACGTTATTTTACAAGGTTTCGTTATTTTACACAAATTTTACACCCATGTTACCGTCTTCTTAATGTTGTAATTTGGTAGACCCGAAAGTGCATTGCCTCCTATGCGGAAGTTCAACAATGTTTACGAATACGAAGGCAGTATAAATATGGGAGGAAATGAAAACACATGTCATACCTTGTGCAAGTGTAGTGAATACACTCTGGTATTGCTGCAGTAGGATAGTTGTATGTTGCTTTGTAGTTGCCTGCTCTTGGTGGCTCAATGTCTGCTATTTGAGCCATCACCATTTCAGCAATGTCTATGATGTCATTAAACCATGGAAATCTGCTATAAAGCCTTCATATTCTTGTTATTTTTATCTCGTAATACTCTGAGCATATTGCAAAGACTCTATAGGAAAATTGTGCATAAACTAAGTAGTCTTCAGCACTTTTGATTAGAGTGAAGTTGTGTTCTGATGGTCCGAACTTTACAGCAAGTCTAATCCCCTCCACATACTTTGTTGTAATATTCTTGGCATCCAAACATCTTTGGAAGAACGGACGATAATAAACTCGTCAATCTCCACTTTGTTTAACATAGTATTGTCGTAGGCTGCATTGCGACCTTCACGTCCAATGGCTAACATATGGCATACCTCCCTGAAGCCTCCGTGTCCAACTCTCCTGACTATGTCAACCAATATGCCTGTTGGAATGAAAGTCATTTGTGTTTTGTAGCTGTGTTCTGTCTTCATTGTGGTGTTGTATATTATGTTTAAGCACATTAAGTAAACAGTTCTAAGTTGTTTAATGTGTACCTACCTGTCTTCCACCATTCTTTATTACGATCTTATCACTACTCTCGTGTTTTCATTCTTACTTTTTGCTAGTAAACGTCTTTCAATCATGTATACTTGTCAGTTTCTTTTTAATGACCCTCTTACCTCCACTTAAGCAGAGCTTTATATTATAATAAATC
The DNA here is from genome assembly GCA_900406405.1 of Lepidium africanum. Lineage (NCBI taxonomy): Eukaryota > Viridiplantae > Streptophyta > Magnoliopsida > Brassicales > Brassicaceae > Lepidium > Lepidium africanum. The sequence continues at coordinate 24,191 of OVAX01000747.1, read as the reverse complement.
TATTTACTTTATTGAGGTTTGATTGTGGGTAGCTGTTTTATATTTTGGTATATTCATTTCTACTCTGTAATATTTTTGTAGCATTTGTCTTATGTTTCCATGCTTTATCCCTGTTTCTCATGAGATGTGTTTCTATCTTGTCTTCTCTAAAGTTGCATTTTCCACTCAACTTTTACACATATCATACTTACTATCTTTAGCCTACATACTTCGTTACCTTTATCATACTTTCTTATTGCTAGTTAATGTCTTTCAATCTTGTGTATTTGTCAGTTTATGATTAATGACCTTATTCTGTCTGGTTTTACTGTGTTTTATATTTTAATAAATACCTTTGGCTTAGTGGGCTATTCTTGTGTGTGATTTTTTCAGCTTTTTTGTTATTGATTTCTATTGTTCAGTGTTTTTGTTGCATATGTGTTTTGTTCATATCCATTTCCTCTGTTTCTGATGACATGTTTCTATCTACTATGCTCTTGTTTTGTGTTTTCTAGAAACCTTTTAAACATGTCATACTTAATATATTTAGGTTACATAATTTGTTTACTTTCATACATAGCAACATTAACTTCATGCCACTATGAGATTTTTTTCCAAAACATGAGTAAATTCATGTCCATGCCTTGCCCACTGCGTGATTCCTTGTTTTTAATCCAACCTGGAAGATGGTTCTTTGTACATTGATTCCCTTCATCTCCTCCCACCGACGCGGTCTTGACATGTTTACAACCAAAAACACCGCTTTAAACGTGCCATTTCTGTCTTCTCCTACTTGCTTGTTACCTTATGTACACCAAAATGCTTTTCCCCCACACCTTCACTTATCCTTTCTTGCATCTGATTCCTGCAATTTTGTACATCTCTTATAAAATAGTTTTGGGTTTGGTTATAGCAGGTGTTTGGCTTATATCTCGTTCTTTTCTTACCTTAATGGAATCGGATTTCTGCACGTTGCCTTGTTGTGGCCAATTTGTTGACAGCGGAACATCTCCTAATTTGGAAATTTGGATAGTTCCTTCTCCACATTTGCATAATTGATTGGCATTAGCAAAAAAATTTGTTATGTCATTTAAAACTGTCCTGAATGCAGGTTATGTTAGACTTAGCAAAACAAATTTTGCTTATGTCATTTAAAACTCTGTTGGATGCGTTACCTGAGACTCTCCTTGAGATGTAATTCTGCGCTTTCGTGGTCTTCTAGCTCCCTGCCTTGTTTCATGTGGGAGAAGAGTGGCTGTTTTTTTGTGTCACTTGTTGATTGTCAGATGGAGCTGGCATAATTATCCCATCATAGGCCTTTCTTCAGGCTGGTATGATGTACAAAGGGTCTACTAAGCTTGAAAGATCTAGTCTTTCAACTCTAGCAGCTACAATGGCGTGCGCACATGGTATTCCGATTGTGTCAAACACTTTACAGGTGCAAGTCTTTCTGTTTATATCCACTGTAAAGGTATTGCCATAGTAGTTGTTCACTTGCCATATATCTCTGCTACTTGGACTAACAGTTAAGTTGGCAGATTCAGTTAGATGTTTCATCATAACTTTTTCAACTTCAGGAGTAACATAACCTTCATGCTTTTCTCCTTTTGCTCTTCAGAAACAGAACCACCTCATTAGCATCATTCTGATGGATTCAACCATTGTTACAATTGGCAACTCTAATGCTTTTGCAACAGCTGCATTGTGGCTCTCTGCAACGTTACTACTCATCATGTTGTATCGTTTACCTTGAAAATACACCCTGCTCCAATGTTAAATGCCTATTCCCCTAAGGTAGTTGGCTCAATGTGGACTTCGGCTTTCAATTTCTGCAAACTGCTCCCGAAACTCTCTTACCGTATATGCATGTGCTGCTTTAGAAACCAAGAAAGCCAAACCTTTCTGCTTACTGAATCTTGCTTTGACATTGCGGGTTAGGTGGACTGCACAAGCTCCGTGCTTTGGTTGAGGATAAACTGTTCGTAGTGCAGTGTAGATTGATTTGTGTCGATCTGAAACAAAAACTAAATCATCCTTATCCGGCAAAATTTCTGAGAGTTCTTTGAAAAACCAGGTCCAAGAGTCATCGTTTTCTCCATCAACAACACCAAATGCAAGGGGCGTAATTTGGAAATTCCTGTCTTGAAAGCTGGCTGTCAACAAACACCCTTTGTATTTACCTTTGATAGTTGTTGCATCAATAACGACCACAAGACGCACAAAATTTGTTGCTCTTACACATGCTCCAAGTGCAAAGAAAATGTACTTAAACTTGCTTCTTGGTGTCAATGTCCTTCGGGTAACAATGGTTGTTATTGTCCCAGGATTAGCTAGTTTTAGCTGCTGTAAGTATGTCTCTAGTAAAGCAAAGCTCTCTTCATCTATGCCATGAGCTTCAGTATCGCTTTCTCTTTTGCATACCAACCTTTCATGTATGAGATTGGTACATGTAATTGATCAAAGACAATTCCAGGAATATCCACAGCTCTTGGACCTCTTTGTCCATTTGCAAATTTTGATTTGAGCATGTCAGCTATAACCCTGCATGATGTTTTCTCCCCATAGTCTTTCCTTGTAAACACATCACATGTATGTCTAAGCCTTGCAGTGTGAATTTCCATTTTTTTGAACTTGTTGGGACTATGTGTCCATACACACGCCAGCTGTAATTCTTGTCAACACACCGAACAATTCAGCGTTCTTTGTCGGATCTTGTTTGCTTATAACTGAAAAATCTCTTTATAGCATATATGGCTAATGTCGTTCGCATTTCGGACTTGCTTTTGAAGATTCTACCAATGTATATTGCATCATTTGTTGGATTAAATGGAGCATTGTCAATGTCTTATGTGGTTAACTGCCCATCACCAAGACATGGGGAGTAATCATTTGTTGGTTGAACTTCTCCAAACATATCATCTTCACTGTATCCGTCTAACCCTTCCTCTTGTTCAAATGCAGTTTGTATTGCAGATTCTCCTCTAACATTTTCATTGTCTGCTGTTATGTTATATTGAGCTAATTCTCCAAGATGGTCGTGTAGTGTTTCAGAGTTCACACTCGTTGGTAAGGCTCTTGTGTCTTAAGTAGGTGGGGCAGAAACCATCCTAATGCATTCTAATAACTGCCCTTGCTCAAAAATTCTTCCTTCTTGGAGTAATACAGCTTCCTGACTGATTAAATTGCTCAACTCACAGTAGGCTTCGTCTTCATTGATGTGTCATAAAATTCATCTAACACCATGTTCACTGCAGTTTCTGTGATTATGTTTTTTCCTTTTCTCTGAATCTAGGCTTCGTTTTGCTCATTATCCCTTGGAGTTGTTGTTATCGTTTCGTCTATTGCAAGAAGCTCATCTACCATCTCTGCTTCATATAACTGATCAAGCTCATTAATGCCTGTTGCCATTAACATCTCGTTTCCCTGCTCAGCCGCTTCTGCATTTGACTTTGTATTCACGTGTGGCAGCTCGTCACCAGCAATACTCTGTATAGGAGTTGTAACACCAAGTCGAATACATGAATCCTCATTCATGTCTACTTCAGTGTGTCTCATTTTCTCTGGTTGTTGTTCTATACACTTGGTGTTCTCGAATGAGAGATATAAGTTTAGGCCTTTGATGTGTTCCCTGAGAGAGAAGAAAGTGTCAAGTCCTTGGTCATTCTTTATTTCTGCAGGCTGGCTCTGTTCTCCACCTAAAGCACAGATGTCATATGCAACCATATATGTTATCTTTGGTTCACTCCCTTGTGTCTCTGTTCCAAACTCGTTCACGACATATGCTTTCAATTCTTTCACAGTCATCCCTTTCTCAACTCAGATACATTGTGCCATTGACTTCTTTGAAACAACAAACTCCCACGCTTTAGAACTTGAGCAGTCCCAGGAACCAGGAATCACAACCACTGCTCTCTCCATAATCTGCAGATACCGCATACATGTTAGTTGTAATTTTTTATACTATTTTCACTTTGATCAATTCTATAATATTGCTACTGGTTTTTACTAGGTAATCAGCTATATTCAACACATTAATCTCGCCTTGTATGTTTGAAATCAATAATTACAAACATTAAATACTCAACATATGACAACAGCACTTAACATATTAATACTCCACATCTTTAAAGACCCAAATGTAATGTTGACTTGTAAGTTCAACAACAATTGAAAGGTTGCAAGTAATTACTCCACTAAAACTTACAATGTCCCTTTAATGCATCACTAGTACATATATTAAATGTCGTAAACATTACAAACTTCTGTTACTGAAGACACTTGGTCTTTTATTACTTTCACCTTGTAGTTCTGCAAATGAAATCAGACATGTTTGTTAAAATTGCAGATTTTTTCTTCACAAACACAGAGCTCTCTTTTACTCCATTCTCGATTTCGTAGACTCAGTGATTGTTTGTTTATGTCTTCCTGAAACCCTAGGTAGCCGTAAGCCCCTTTTCAATTGTTGTGTTTGATTTCATTTTCCCACTCATGTGCTTCTGCATGTATATACACTCCAGTGTATGTATAGCCCATGTGAGAAACGAGTTGGGTCTTTAAATGGTTCAGATAATAATGTGAAGACAAAATTGTTAGAATTAAAGTGTTTGTTTAATAAAAGTTCTCAGTACCTCTTTTATAAATTTCATAAAACTCTCTTTGTATTTAGGTTCTAGTTTATACGCCAAAGTTATTCTGCCCACCAGATTATGGACCATCCATTTTGACAATAAAGTTAGGAAATGAGAGCAAAAAGTGTTTGGAGAAAAAAGTCACGAGAGAGAAAGTTTAGGTACGTAAACCGAAACTAGCATTTCTTAGGACACGACACGTGCTTTTCTTCGTTACCAACTAGCAACTAAAGATCGTAAAGCATCACTTCGAATAGAAAGTCAACAAATGAATCTACACGTAAAAGAAACTAATGGTCAATGGTCATATTCACCACATCATGAAAGACACTTATTGCACGTGAATTCTACAGTTTAAAATTGCATTACGACAAGCTTCCCAAGAACACCAATTATATACCAATGTTAAAGGATCGGTCTAAAGTAGTTTTATTTTAAAAAAAGAACAAAAAAAAGAGTTCATTATAGACTAAGATAATCAAAAAATTTTCCTTCATGGATTGAATTGTATGGGTTGAAGAGAAAATCATAACAATTCACCTCTATTCTTTCTAAAATTGTTAATAATGTTACCATTTTCTAAAATATTCTTTCAAACCACCATTTTTTATCTCTAGAAATACAAATTAATCTATGTATAATATATATATATATATATATATGTATTATAAAGCTCATATATTTATTTTTTGAAGGTTTTAAGATCACATGCGTTATGGACTTATCGTCACAATCATTACAAAATTCGATTTGCATTTTATCTCATCTGACATTTCACATTCTCTTAATTCAATAACATCTGATCATTTGGTTTACAAATTATATGCAATTCAATAATACGATATCTAGTTCATGCGATAATTAACATTGTTTCATGCATGCAAGACGATGACGTAACAAATATATATTTTAAGACCAAGACATTTCTTCTCATTCGATGAATTCAGACAGCTTTTTCTCAATTATTTTGTACGAATATAATTCCTCTGTCTGATGTTAATAATAAGAAAAATATAAATATTCCTATGTCCGAAAAGAGAATCTGAGACCGTAAGAATATTATGACCGTTTACGAAATTAATGCGACCAATAAGAAAAACTAAATTACGTGTGCCAAAAGTCTCCTTAAGTGAAGCTACCACGAACCTACACATTTCTGCACATGTTCATATACACGTACACACAATTGAAATACATATGGTAATTAAATTTTTTGGAATAATTACTTTATGATAAAATCTTGGCCTAACGTAACGCCTTTAGTTTCAAACTTTTGACTAAAATGTACATAGAACCCATATATCGAAAATTTGATGCGTATAGACTAAAAACTTTTTACTTCTCATCTACCAAAAGTTACACATATATGTGTACACGCATGCCTTATAGTTTGACCCATTATTTATATATTTAATTACTGATTTATGTAGTTTTATTGTAGCATGTCGCGCGTGCTTGACTTTTTTCTCAATTCTTCAATTTACTTGTTTCTTAATCCCAAACGAATCTTTCACACCCATAAAAATTCATATTTGTTTGACTCTTAAAATGTTTCGACCGAAGATTGCATAACAACATAATAAAAATAATAAATGCACATGATTACATTTGTGGTTATATACTAAAACCAATTGTACACTTACGATATAGCCACAAAAAGAATTAGGGCTCATAATTACAAAAATTAGCCACAAAAATTCATCAAAATAGCTATAAAAAATAATAAAAGAAAGTTACGACTACTGCAATTTTTTCTGACAGCCACTATACATCGACAAAAAACACTTTCCATATTTACTTTGACCAATTCAAGAATAAATTTATGTTTTTCTCAATTTTAATGGTTTTATGTTTTTCAAAATGTTATGGTTTATGTAGAATATGTAACTGTTTAGATTTCTAAAATGTTGTTAAGTAATGTATTATTATTGACTTGAAAACGAAAGTTTTTAGGTAATTTCGTTTCAATTACTTTTGTATTAATTATTATTAGTAACAAATTTCGTAGAAAATGTGATGTAGCCGTGTTGAAAAAAGGTAACTGTTGGCCGAAAGAGAGATTGCAATTTTTAATATATAAAAATAATTTTATAATGCTGAATTGCTCTCATTTTTGTGGTTAGGATAATCCAGCTAATGATTTGGTATTAGTGTTTGATTCCTACCCGCTGTATTATGGTAGCTTAAAAAGGATTTTAGAGATAAGATTTAAGTTATAAATTGGGTTTTCTCAATCTAATGTTGATAAAAAAAAAACTTTTTATAATAAGGTTTCTCAATGAATTAACCTGTCGCATTCGCAAGTCCTTTTCGTGGAAGGAGATGTTAATTTTGTAGAATAGTTTCGTGATATTTCATAATAAGCCAAAATGATGCTGACTCATTTACACTTATGATTCTTATTTAATTTCTCATACAAAAGTTATAAATTCATTGTCACCAAAAGGAGATTTTATGAATCAATAACTAGATGGTCCACGAACTAAAGAAAATCAAACAAAAGTATAAAACTTTTAGTAACTTGTAGTGTTTGGGAAAGTGGATTAGACGGATTATAGATTAATAAATTCGATTGGTTACCAATTAGCGCATAGCGGAAAGATTAATCAAATAAGGAATTGCATTTTTGAACACATATTAGAACGGATAAATTTTATTGATTAGAGAAAAACAATGTTTTTTAGATATTTGGGACAGATTGGCTTATCAAAACTCTTCTTGTATAAAAGATTGAGTGTTTATAATATACATCTGATGTCTTTTTCAGAAAAAAAAATCATTTTATGCAATAAAATGGTTTATTGTATATGTGGATAGTGGATTCATATATAACTCGTGTTTGTAAACTAAGTTTTGAATATTTTATTAACCAGAATTAGTTGGACCAAAACTCGTATTGTCTTTGGACCATAAACTAGAACAGATTAAACATGTCCTTTTACGAACTATCCTTAGACCCCATTAAACAATATTCTCAAACTTTTGAGAACTTGTGGTAATGTTGATATATAACGTGGTTAGGTTTTAACAGGCAACTTATTGGAGCGCTTATATTTGATTCTTATCATAATGTATACAATATTTTTGCGAAAGTAGCGACATAATATTTATATTTTCTGTTATATAGGTTCAAAAACTTGTATTAGTACGTTATTGTAAATTTGGGAGAGATGATGTTCGGGAACATTCTGTCGTGTCTTTTATTCATAATGACACAATATTCATTAATTTCACTTATGGAAACATTTTATTATATGGACACATGAAATATTCTATTTCCAAACAGCCCACTTATGGTTTTAAAACACTATAGAACCTCACATCCTAACACTCCCTCTCAAGTTGGAGTGTGTGAGGCACAGACTCCTAACTTGGACAATCTTGTACAGTGTCTTGCACATTAAGACAATCACCTGCAAGGTACTTGATGTAATTAGGAAAAAAAAAAGGGTGGACGTAGTGTGTAATGCTGACTTGCTTTCACAAAAGGGTTCCACTGGAGTGTCTAATGTGATGCCGACATTAGGTAACAATCTTGCAACCAACTTCACTTTTGTTAAACCAACAACCATTGCTCTGTGTACTGTATCAGCGGAAGAATAAGTGAAGGGTCCAACACAACATAGACGGACTGTTTCAGATTTTGTTGAGATATGCACTAATTCAGGTTGTTCAGTCTCAAACACATGCGAAGCAGACAATGCGACTTCTGCAACTACAGTAGGCTCCTTCACAATAAAATTAGATGCATCCAAGCTCCCCTTAAGTCTGTAGGCGCATCACATGATGCAATGGATTCAATCATCACAATAAGGACAGAAGCAACAACAGGTGATACTGCTACCAATTGTACTTCTTCAACAAAGTCAGACTGAGGTGGATTACATTGCCCATATGTGTGAATTTTGTATCTTCCTCTTCCACAACCTTGACCTTTGCTCAAACTGTGTTCAATACACCATTCTGAAACAATATATGTTTCCCAACAATGACGATTTTCATGTCTTGTAATTACCACACACTACAAAACTTCTGTTATGTGCAACTCCAACTGTTACACTACTTCTTGTTAAAGAGTCTGTTACACTTAAGGTTTTGACCACAAAACCAACAACCTCTTGTTTGGATCAAGCCTGGTGCACTTTCTCTTCTTTGTGATCCTTAATAAGCACACAAAAGACTTCACACGTATAGTTGAGAAGGTCTTCCCACTTCAACAACACCCCGCTTAAGTAATTTATCATTGTTGACAAATTTTGTTGACTCGCAACAAGTTTTGTCTTCATCTGGTACACGTCATGCAAGCCCTTAGTCTTCAACACGTACACATCTTGCGGGCACGCAACAAGTTTCACATAGACAACGATTCCCACCGAGACATATTTCTTCACCATGTTTCACATATGACTGAAATCTTGTGCAGACAGGACCATAGGATGAACTGTTGGAGAGACTAACACCCACATACACCCAACAATCACGGAATTGACTGTCTTGAAAAAACACATCAAACATTGTTCCCCAATACGGTGCACACACACCCTGTTTCTCACAAAGAAACAATTACAACGATGTTCTCACAACTTGTGAGGCTCATACACAAAAGTGACTGTTAAACGAACAGATCCAACAGACGGCAGACGAACAGACTGGTGCACACACACCTTGTATCCCACAGAGAAACTTCTACAGAGATTTCCCACCACTTGTGACACTACAAGAAAAAGGTGTATTGAGACGTAATATTTCATCACAATCATGCATATTTCATCACATATTCCTATAAATTTGTGACGGTTGGTAGTTGCAAATGTATACTCGTAACAAAAACGTCACAATACTGGTGACAGAAAAAATATAGTAACAATTTCATCACAAATTGTTACGAAATAGAGTCACAATGACTTTTAAAAAAACGTAACAAATAAATTTTGTAGCAAAAATGTATATAAAATGTCACAAATTTTTACAAATATTATTAGTTACAATACAATCATTACAATAGCTCCAGTTTTTTGTAGTGTGATACTCTAAACAAACATGTCTGTTGATTCAACAGATTCAACAGACGGCAGACGAACAGACTGGTGCACACAGACCTTATTTTCCACCAAGAAACGTCTACAGAGAATGCCCACTACTTGTGAGACTCTAAAAAAACACAAACACAACTATTGAATGAAGACTTTGTTCAACAGACGATTAGAGATTCAATTGACGACAGACACCCAAACAAACACAAACTTTGCTCTGATACTATGTAAACTTTGGGAGAGATAATGTTTGAGAACATTATGTCATGTCTTCTATTCATAATGACACACACATTTATACAGACACGGTATGATTAGACAAAACCTAATTCACACAATTTTCATCAATCTCACTTATGAAAACATTCCATTATACAGACACATGATATATTTTATTCCTTACAGCCCACTTATGGTTCTAGAACACTCTAGAACCTCACATCCTAACAGTTATATTTTGATAATGACTAAAATATTTGAAGTTCGTTTGCATCCTATTACAAGTGAAAAAAAAAGAAACTTTAAAGATATATTTAGATTATGGATCAAATTTTGTTAATCCAATTATTTTTTTGGTAACCAAGAAAAAATATAGACCGAAGGCTAAACCACTTTCTGGGGGACCGGATGCAGTCCGGATTTAGATATCTGGGGGCCAAATAGAAATGAAGTAGCAATTTCATACTTTAAGAGAAATGATCATTAACATAGACCAACAAGACAACTTTCTCTCTAAGTGAAAACCACTAAACCACCACTATTTGGTCTATTGATCCAGTTGTTGAGAAAAAACGAAAACCAACTTTAGTATGGTTTAGTAAAACTATAAAATCGTAAATTTCCATGGCAACTCTATAATCTAGTTTTTCTACAAACTCAAACTACCCATTAAAGAAATAGTTTAACGATACATATCGAAGTCTAGAAAATCTCCACTTTCATGTGTATTATATTTGGTTTCTTTTGTTTATATATATGCAATCAAAACAATCTTGGGTTTTAAAAATACTATTAACTTCTAACCATAATAATTAGAATATAGTTTAGAGCAGAAAAGAGAGAGAATAGGCAGAGAGAAAGCAACTTGCACCAAAAGCTACCACTTTACCAAATCACTCCTTTATTAAAATATCATCAACTACTGAATAACATGAAAAGCATAGGTTTAAGAAAATTCATAATTAGTTAAAGTTAAATGATCGAATATTCGATTCAAATTTTCCTTAGATTTGTTTTTTATACAAGTACCTGGGTTTTTATATATCTTTCATAAAAATATTTTTATATTTTCACTATATACATTAAAACCGAATAAAATACATCAACCCAACAAATTGAACTGAATCCAATTCAATTTTAGAAGAATAAAATTTAATTAGAACCGACATAAATATTTGTATGAGACCTAAATACTTGTATCAAATCCGAATCCGGACCAAACAAGTAACCGACCCTAAAGTACATAATCAATTGGTTTTAGACTATATTGTTTCAATGTTGTCGATTTTTAATCGAAGTTAGTAGTTAATTTTTTGAATATTGGTTAAATTATTTGAAACAAACTTTTGTACTAGAATCCTCTAACTTTATAGTTATAAAAATAAATTTTTAAAAAACAAGTCGGTATTGGCTCCTGTTTTATCAAATTATGTATCAACCCCCTCAACTATAAACTTAGGAATATGCGACAAAAATAAAAGGAATATAAAATTAATAATAAAGAAAATAGTAGGAAAATTACAAAGAGGAAGCTCCTATCAGTCTTTGTGAAGAAGTTTATAAATTGACGACACATTAAGTCTGTTATCATTACATGTACATTAAGACTTTGACAACTTGTCTCTCTCACACCAGACCTCTCTTTCTCTGTTTTCTCAATCTCTTCTCTCTTCTATTTTTGTCCCTCATGACTAACCATAATGCCTTAATCTCTGATACACAAGGCACCATCGGTGTAGCTATTAGAGTTCCTGTATCAAACCAATCTCTATACTCTCCTGGTAATGGTCGATACATTAGCATTCCTCGGAAGAAACTTGTTCAGAAACTTGAGGCTGAGCCAACTCAAACTCGGACTAACACTTGGGTCGAAGCCATGAGAGCTTCTTCCCCGACTAAGACCCGTCCTGGGAACATAAACTCTCGCCAAGAGATCGAAGATTCTTCTTGGATGGCTCAACATCCATCGGCTTTAAGTATGTTTGAAGAGATCGCTGAAGCTTCAAAAGGGAAACAGATTGTTATGTTTCTGGATTATGATGGTACATTATCTCCCATTGTTGAAGACCCTGAGCGAGCTTACATGACTGATGAGGTTTGTTTCTCTTCTTACTCCTCTGTTCTGGTGGTGTGTCCCTTATTTTTATGGTTATTGTCCGTGACTATACATGTCCATTTTCTAATAAGGATTTTGATTTTCAGATGAGAGATGCAGTTAAGGGCGTGGCTAGATATTTCCCGACTGCGATTGTAACCGGAAGGTGCCGCGATAAGGTACGCTTTGTTTCTCAAATTTTTATCTTAAAAAAAGACTTTATATTAACATTTTCACCAAAAATGGTTTTCTGTTTTAAAATCCAAAAAAATGAAATACTAAATATAATTTTAATATATTCAACAGGTTCGTAGATTTGTGAAACTTCCAGGACTTTACTATGCTGGTAGTCATGGAATGGACATCAAAGGACCTTCCAAGAAAACCAAACACAATAAGGTATTAAAATTAAGCCAATCACAAATTTTATTATAATGCAATAGTTAAATAATTGAGAAAGAGATTAAACGCTTATATTTTTGTTTTTGGACAATACAGAACACTAAAGGTGTTCTCTTCCAAGCAGCGAATGAGTTCTTACCCATGATTGATCAGGTTTTGTAACATTTTCTGGTTCTCTTTATTATTATATAATAAGCGTGAAATTCAAGCCAAATAATATAAAAGACAATTTGACATCTAACTAAGGAACCATACTTAATCAGGTCTACAAGTGTCTAATGGAGAAAATGAAAGATGTCGAAGGAGCAAGTGTCGAGAACAACAAGTTTTGTGTTTCCGTACATTATCGTTGTGTTGATCAAAAGGATTGGGGAGTAGTAGCGGAACACGTGACGTCGATAATGAGTGAGTATCCAAAATTGAGATTAACACAAGGAAGGAAAGTTTTAGAGATTCGACCAACCATCAAATGGGATAAAGGCAAAGCTCTTGAGTTTTTGCTCGAATCCTTAGGTTTTGCTAACTCCAACGACGTCTTACCTATCTACATCGGTGATGATCGTACGGACGAAGATGCTTTTAAGGTATATAGAGTTCAACTTTTTAGCTAATACTCAGTACGAAATCAATAGTAAATATGTTTTCCGTTACCGTTAGATTAATATATCGATAAATTAATAGATTTAGAAGTTAAAGAAGTTGATGTTAATGATATTAATTTATAGAGGTTTGAGTCGTTTGACTATATATTAAAACTTAAATCAAGGGTTGGTTAATATTTTGTTATATTTATAAATTTTTATTTTTAGAGATTCTAGATGATAAAATTAATTAAAATATTGGTTGGGTTCAGGTATTGAGAGAGAAAGGACAAGGGTTTGGTATTCTTGTATCAAAAATTCCAAAGGAAACTAGTGCTAAATATTCTTTACAAGAACCTTCTGAGGTAAATATCAATTACTTTTTTTTTTTTTGATTGTACTATTTCTCTCTTATTTTCATGGAGGAATAATAATTATTTTTGGAATGATGTTTAGGTAGAAGAATTTTTACGACGACTCGTGGAATGGAAACAAGTGTCATTAAGAGGATCATTGCCAGTTTGTTGACTTTATTTTCATCTTACTTTATTGAGAAATGAGTTTTTTTTTCTTTTTTTTCACTTGCAACAGAAATTGTTGTATTATCCATGTTTTTTTGTTCCTTTTTTCTTTTTATGTTTCGATGACTTTACTTTTCCTCAACAAAGTGTAAGTTTGTAGAAATTTGATTACACAAAAGAAATGTAAGTGTGCATGTCGAGATATTTCAACTACTCTTCTATATATCCATAATTAAAGAAGAAAGAAAAAATGAAAATTGAAAACCTTTTAACAAAAAAAAAAAAAAGAGGAAAAATGCTAATGTAAAATATCTAAATAAATCTACTTCAAAAGGATGATAGTAATATAAGAACTAATAATAAATATCAATCACTTCACAATTAATAATTACAAACAAAACTTCAAAAAATTTTCTTGCTGGTCAAAAAATCAACTACGATTGATAATTTCGTCGGGATCTTATTAGATTTTTGTAGCAAATGTATTCTCCAATATATTTAGTTTTAGTATCAATGGATGTAGTTTTAAATTTATTAACTACAGTAATTCAATGATGTTTACAAGTAGCTTATCAATAGAATTGACACTCTGACAAATTCAAATAGACAAAAAATTGATTACACAATATCATGTGGAAGTACACTTTGAAACCTGAAGAAATGCAGCTTTGCATTGTCTTAATACATATTTTATGTCAACCAACATTGCAAACTTTTAAGATAAACAAATTTGCATTTTTTAATACGCATTTGATTTAGAAGTGAAACATAGTTTTATAAGTAAATTTGTAGGATGTGAAGAAATAGGGTCTTTGTCAAAAAGCTTGGACTCTTTCCCAAGCCTTAGTTTGCAAGTATCCATGTCACCAACTTTTAAACAAGAATTAGCTATTTATTTCTTTCTTTCTTATTTTTTTTCACTTTTTTGTAAAATAATATAGTATATGTTTCTACTTTGGGTTTCTAGTCAGCTATTTTTTTACCACTAGATTTATTTAATTAAAAATATTTAACTAGTTTTCTTTTTAGGGATATATACTATGATCCAATTGTTCTGACTTCTGACCAAGAAAGTGAGATCTAATGGTTTGATTTAGGAACCGGGCATCAATCAACATTACTATTTACTTAATCATATATTAGACACAAACATCAGAATTTAGTTGAGAAAGGAAATATATATATATATATATATATAGCTAGAACTAGAAGTCATCTTTAACTCACTAATTATTAAAACTATCCCAAAGTAAAGGAACTTTTAGGAGTTAGTATCAAATTATTTGATATTTACATTAATAGAAGTAAATTAAAATTTCTGTACTATTTTATCCTAAATGTGATTAGTTAATTAATAGCTGAAATTTAGTATAGATATTACACCAATTATATGTATATATAGAATCCTTAAACATTATTTATTTTAGGACATAGGGAATATTGAAATAGGTAGCCAATTTGGGAAATGAAGTATTCACATGATGCCATGAAAATACAAGAGGGGATTTAATTAAGTATATAGAAACAAGTTGCTAAGAAGATGATAATGATAAAAACAAAAAATAATGAAGATATTAAAAATCTGAACAGTCAATTTGGATATAAGTAAACATATTACAGGTAGATTAGAGACCATGTGATCTCAGCTGTATTTTCTAATCCTTCTCTTTATCTATTTTATAGTTCACACATTTTCATAGTTTCGTTTATACAGATCGTATACATCCATAGTTACAATTGTAATGGATTTAATTAGAAATTTCGATCAACTGAGGAAGTTTTTTTAGTCAAATAGTTAAGTGTTATTCTACAACCTTCTCTATTTGAATTCGACTATAGAGATTCATGTTTGTCCTACATGATATTATTAGGATTATAAGTGTTGAAAAGATTGAATGTATATTGGATTTTGTCGATCAAATTGTTAAAAAAATTTCAATTTCTACAACTATAAAGAAAACGCTAATTTATATATTTAAATTCAACTAAGATAATTAGATCGAGGAAGCAGAATCTACCTCCTAAAGTTTATATATTTATACATAAGCATGATTATTGAAGAAGTTAGTGGATTATAAAGTTAAGAGAAAGGTTACAACTTACAACTGAAAGAATTCTTATATATTAAATGTATAATATAACATAAGGTTAAGATACTTTGATCACATGTGTAAAGATGAAAAACAAATTAAAAAGAGAAGAAATTGTACACCACTTTAAAACCCACATCATTGATTTCTTTACTTGAAATAACTAGGAGCCATCAACTTCAATTATTGGTTAAAGATATAACTTAGACTTTTGACACGAAATTTTGGAAGTTCTTGACACATTCATATAACCTATTCCTAATCTTCTTATTCTTTTATTCACCTTTCCAAGTCATTTCATGTGTTTTATTTGGTTCATCCACTCTCTAAACCCTACTAAAGTCTACAAAATTACAATTTTTTTGGCAGCAGTCTACACAATTACAATATAACATATTCATTTCTTGTGTATTTATATATATATATATATATATATATATATATTTATATTTATATTTTTGTCGATGGAAATTTGCTTGAAAATATGAAATCCTGACGGATTTTGTTTAAAAATATAAAATTCTGACAAATTAGTGAGTGACGAAATTATATTTTTTTGTCGGTCAACCTATTTTTGACTGGAAAATTCATATAGAAACGCCATCAAAAAGAGCAGTCGTATTTTTTTTTAATAATGTAGATGTATAAAGATTTCTAGGTATGCACATGTTATTAAGTCTTTGAAAATACATGAATAAACATGGATATTGATGTAGCCATATCTATGAACTATTTAGTAGTTCTTGATTGGATGGTCCTAAGTTTGCTTTGCTATAATATATTGGTGGTCCATCGATTATTCACATGTACTAAAAGTTATTCTAATTCCTAGGGCTATGCACTAATTATCTCAATAATCTTTCATTCGAGGAACATGTATCCAAGTTACCAGCATCTTATTAAAGTACCTACACACTAATTAAATGTTTATATTCAAACAATGTTTATTTTGAAAGTAAAAGTAGATTTATTCACATTTCAAGATCTTTCCAAAATCTATTTCTCTTTCCAAGTTATTTGTTGGCCTCACATCCTAAACGCTAAGAGGTTGTTTATCCAATAAATTTAGCTAGGAATCAATCACGATATTAAAAAAATATTTAACATAGTTTTATCATTCTTATCAAAAAAATTTGATGTATATATATATATATATGTGTGTGTGTGTGTGTGAATTCTTTAACATAGTTTTAACATATTTTATGTAATATTTAAGCTAGTTGTTTATGTATATGGATGCTAAATCTAATTTAATGTTGTTCTTTTTCTTATCGACTATTAGATGATCGATAATATCCAATTAGTAGCAGAAACTTTATTCTATAGGGTAAACACAGATGAATGTAATATAATCTAGTGGGTAAAGCCTGTAACAATAGATATTTAATCTCTTGACTATGATACTAATTGCTCTAATGTTTTTCATTTCTAAAATCTATTTTTACAACTATAGGTGGCTTCAATGAAGTGTAGTTATTAATGATAATTGTATATTGTCTAACAAGCTGAATAGTTTAATATCAATCTAGAAAGAATAAATTGGAGAAATCAATATCTAGTAACCTCCAAAACCTCGAATCTATGGACATGATTCATATAAGTTGCGCATAATTAACTAATCTAAAAGTTGTAAAACAAGAGCCAATGAAATTGAGATGATACAAAATATTCATGTGTCATGTGTTTAATGTCTTATTTTAAAATAGTTTGGAGTTCATTCCAATGAACTCAAATGTGATTGGGATTCTTAATCTCAGTTATAAAATAATCACTAAGTTATTATGGAGATTAGTGGAACTAATCAGAGGCTCCAAAGTGGTGTCTGTGGAGATCACTTAGAAAGAATATACACGTGTCGGTCTTAAGGATGGTCCCCTCCTCCTCCCACATCGGAGCTTTCGTCGATTCTGTCTCTAATTTTTCTATTCAGATTTGGTACATAACATATAATTACCTGATAAATGAACCAAAACTTTTGTATAAAAAATTGTTGTTTATTTTATTTTTATTAGGTGATGACTCATGTTAATTCATGGTATCAAAATCATATGTGAATTGTATATAATATATTGTTGGTAGTGATATGTAATCTATTTTATGAAGACAGTCTTTACGTATTCGACCAAAAAAAGGACAGTATTTACATATAAAATAAATTTTGAAGTTTTGCATTCAGTTTAACCTAAATGGGATAAAAAATAATTATGAAAAAAATCAAAAGTCTAAGGTTTACTTGCATGCCTTTACATATAGAAAATTAAATCTTTTATACTTTTTTAAGAAAGGAAATAATGAAAGAGTTTTGCTTTAAATATAATTTATTATAGTTCTTCGTAATTTTAAAAATGTAAATTAATTTATTTTGTAATTGCATTGTACAAAAAAATACATGAAAATATAGAAAAGTATAATAAAACTCATGAGAACAAAATTGTGTGCAGTTCTTTTGCATATTTTATATATAGGGGAAACTATATTTAACAAAATTTGTTAACTCTCTCATCAATCCAAACAATGTGAGGTCGAAATAATTATTTTAAAAACTAAAATATTAGTTTTGTTTGTAAATTAAACATATAATTATATAAGTTTTAGCAAAGAAAATTTAAGTAATTTTTGCAGTTCTAATACATTTCACTATAGTCTTTTTCATATTCAATTGATCAAAATTACTGAAAAAAAATCATAGAAATTACACGTATATATATATATATACCCTGTCAACACACTTAATATTAGAGATTAATATGATGATATATCTGTGTGTAACTATGGGACAAGATATCTTTATTTATAACAAAAGCGTAACATTAACTTAAATACCGTGTTATATTGTCTGTTTTGGACTAGGTCGTATTGTTATTAAGAAATATTGTCACATAATATTTGTCACACAATTATATCAGGATCCTGATAAGATTCTATAACTGATTAATTAATTATTATTATCTAGATTAAATATTAGTTTTTGTAATCTAACTAATATTAACACCAACAAACTTAACATTCTCGCCTATATGTTTTTTTGAGATTATCTTTTATTAAAAATCATTAATCTATTGTAATTCTAATATCTTGAATATAGTTAAATTAATATAACTTGCCTATAATCTCTTAAACTAAAGTTAAATAATATTACTTAATGTTTAAGCATCTAACAAACTTCATATAACATCAATACACAATCACAAGAATATTTAGGGTATTGTCATACACTAATTATATTCCTAATCCTAATCAATAGCTATTAAAAAAATTTCTCCTAATCCTAATAGGATATACTTAGTTTTTCATATTTTCGTTTTTCTTTTTGGCAAATTTTAATGTTTTAATTTTTTACAAAATCTTTCAGCTATATCTCTATTATAATAAAACCATAGCAATAAGATTTTTTATATCTCTATTATAATAAAAACGTAGCAATAAGATTTTCCGTATTTTTGTAGTAATATAATAGAGATTTTAAATCCCTTGATTTGTTTTGATTGGTCGATTTGTTTTAACTAATTAATTTGTTTTTTTTGTTTGGATAAGATTAATCTAAAAATTAATTATTTATTTTAACTCGATTTCAATAAAAATAACAATTAAAAAGTAAACTTTAACTAATTAAGATTTGATTTTTGTTAGTTTAAAATGAGTCTCTAACCAATTAAAATTTGAATTTTGTTTGTTAAAAAAAGAAACTTTAACCAATTAAGATTTGATTTTTGTTGGTTTAATAAAGAATTTCTAACTAATTAAGATTTGATTTTTGTTGGTTTAATGTATGTTACTAATAATTTATTCAAATTATTTTTATAATGAGTAAGAATTTTAAAATTCTCTATATATAATAAAACCGTAACATGAAATGAATATGGAACTAAAACTCTAAATGAATATGAGTTTGAAACCATAAATGAATGCGGATCAAAAACCTTAATTAAATACAAGTCTAAAAAAATTTGAATATGTGTCTAAAAACTTAAACGATACGAGTCCATAAAGTTTATATACGAAAATTGTAATGCATCAAAACCTTAATCAATAGAAATAAAAATATATATATTTTGTGTTCAACACTAATCAATTAATTTTTAGTATATATAACAAATATATATATATAATTAATAAATTTACATATAAAAATCAAATCCGTGCATAACACGGACATCATGTAATTACTTACTAAAATAAAAACAAATATATGCATTAGTCGTTAGGTGAGGATTATGATTTTTGGATCAACCTCTCAAGAGAAAAGGATAAACAAGGTGGGCCTTTATATAGTAAACCTAACTAAAGCCCAATAGTGTTTTAACCCAAAATTTACAAACCCAATTCCTTCAATGGATCATTTAAAAAGTATAATACAAAACGTAGAGATTTTCATGTTAATCTTTATCAAAGAAAGATATTTTCATGTTAACACACTGTAGTTTCATTATTTATAAAATTAGGCTTCATTTGATGACTTACCTGTACGTGCATGCAGAGATAATGATTTGGTTAATAAGCAATTTCTATTATCTTGACTTTATTTTGTCAAACAGCCGATTATATTATCTTGGTGAGGTTCACGATTTTCTTCTTTAATTAGTTTCTCATGATGCCATAAGTACAGTGTTTTGATGCAATGCTTTATACCATGTTTGTAATTATGTTTGGTGTAGTGTGATAACATGTATAAGATCTGAATTTATACGATGGACACAATCTTGTATTGTAAAGGATAAATATATAAAAAATACAGTTTTCATACCATGATATATCATAATCGCAAATGAAGTAGAGTTGAGATCGAATCTCTCTCCTTAATTCTTTTAACGCCTGTAATGTGTCGGCTTGATGCGTTCAAGAATCGCAGGATAAAACTACTTCGGTTTCTCTCATCTTGCAACACTCAAAAATAAGAGCTAACGAACTCTAGAACCATGTTGTACTCTCAGACTCAATAGATTAGAAAAAGATGAAGAGGATTGAGATGTTGTGTAGTTTCACAAGAAGTTATCATTGTGATTGTCCAAATGAGAAGATGAATCACTTGGTTATATAACCAAATATTCAACATAAAAAAATAAAGAGTTGTTATGAGAATTAATTCTCAAAATATTAGTCATTCATTTCATCCTTTTCATGAATTCATTTGTTGTTACACAATTCACAATTAAAAGAGTTGTTGAATTTTTCAACATTATAACCTAACTCCATTTCTCATGCATGCAAATTTACTTCAATTTTGATATGTAGTCATTTTGAAGTTCAAACAATCCCCCACATGAATAGAAATGACTTGACAAGCTTTGATGATGACTAGCTAGAAAAAGAAATAAACAAGATTTGACAAGACTTGATGTGAGACATGTCCCTTGGGCCTAATTAGGGTATTTATTAATTCAGCCGTTAGACCTAATAAGTATATAAAATCTTAGGTAAATGTGTATATACACCTATAAAGTTGCAGGAGAACCCTAGAAAACCCTAAAATAAGAAACACTAGTTGTTGTCTGATCTGACAATGTAAAGTATAATGGAGAAACAGAAGAGCAATACGACTCGGATTCGAACGAAATTTGGTGTGTGGGTTCCTATCACAATGATCTAGGCATATCTGAAAGTGGAATCGAATTTGATGTTTTGGTTCAAAAGTTATGATGGTTTCCCCAAGGCTAAAATTTGGAGATCGAATCTGTGATCACCTATGTTGAGAAGCAGTTTCCCAGCAAACCATAAGGATCCAGAAAACGATCAAACTGTTGTTAGAAAGCCCCGAAAGTTTACTTTCCAGATCTGGTGTCCGATTGGAATTTGAAGTTGAAATGAATCGGAAAATCGAATTTCAGTCCAGCGTGACGTTTCTCATCTGTTTTCCTTTTAGGCTAAGATGAGGATGTGATTTGCGAACACTTAGATTTATCTTAATTTATGTGATTGTTTATCCTTGATAAATGATAATAATGATTGGGTGAAAATAGGATTAGTTAATGTGATTGATGAAAAGTAAATTTGTGTGTGTGTTTGTGAGACATCTCAAAGAGATATACGATTGATAAAGGATTGATAAAAGAAAAAAATCAAGATAGGAAAGATTGATTGGAACAACTTGTTGAAAACACAAGTTGTATGTGTATGCTTCTGTGAATAGGATAAATTTTATGTGAATTAGTTAGAGCTTTGTGTCTCAGTGGACAAAAATGATCTCCTTACTGAGTATTTTATACTCACCCCTCTTATTTCTCTTTTTTTTCAGAATTTTTATTCAAGATTTTAAGTGTTGATGGATTTTGGCAAGACCAAGGAATAACACGCTTGTCTCCCAAGACCGGGAGCGGGTTGTTACACTTGAAAAAAAGACTTTTGAGAGTACAAGCGAAAAATTCATTGTATCTGATATGGTAGCATTTTTCAGCCTTTAACCACTCATTTTCATAATTGTCAGATTTACTCGACCAGAAGGTGAACATGATGTCTTGAATCTCCCGGACTTTTATGTAAACCTAATAAAAAACTATTGCACAACTTCATTTTCTCATGGAACTAGGTTCTCTATTATGTTCATTTTGGCCATGAACATGCCTTATTAATCATGAGTGAATTTAGAGGGTATAGCCTTACCTTTATTCTCGTAGAAACGGCCTCATTTCACACTCATTAGGTGGTAATCCATTAGCTTTATTTTAAGAAGTATCCTGCAATACTTCATGTATATCTTAAAGCTATAGATTTAAATCATTAAAAGCAACTCTTATCCTTTATATATACAAGAAGCATTGTTCATCATCCTAGGAGCTAGGAAGAGATTAAGGTCTCTTAGTGCTCTTAGTAGATTCAGTTTGATTTTGTTCTCCTTTTGAACCTACTTCTTGGGATCTCCAGTCATGTAGGTGGGGTTTCCATCAAACCTTATCTTTGAATCATAAGCTTAAACCCATTCCCTTTGATGATTTTTCAACTTGATCTTTAAACAGACTGTTTATAAATTGATGCGCTAGGTTGTCATTTGACTTAATGTAATCCATTATAATTACATATTTTTTTAAGATCAAGTATCTAATGGTTTTATGTCATCTTCTTATAAGATTTAACATTATAAAGATTACTCGTTGCCCGAACTTATAGTCGAGTGGCTATTATAGTGTCGTGCTTGATTTCTTTTTTTTTTTTCTTTTATCTTTGTACCAATCATCTATAAACAATATTATTGTGTGCATATCTGATAAAAATATATTCAACAGTTTTATGTTAGATTTTGACCTATTTTGGAAGTGATATAACCATTTATACCAGGCACCCCCACACTTTCAAGTATTTTTTATGTTACTTGGTGCCCCCACACTTTAAGGTATTTGTGCGAAGTTATTAGATAGTTCTCAATACATTGAGAAAAATTGAATGTAATTGGTTTGTGAAACCAAGATACAATCAAGGTTTGTATACATTCCCACCAAACATTTTCGGTAGTAGTCATATGATTGTTCTGCTAGGCACTAACGGGTGCACATATGGTAGACCACTCCCAGATTAAATTTCGGGTGTCGACTCACTTGCCCAAAAATCACCTCCAATGATTCTATCAATGATCAAAATAATATTATATTTACCATTATATATACCATTGAAATCTGGTTATGGTACTAGTAGTCATACTTATTGAATTAGAACCTGATACACTTTCTTATGAATCCTTCACAAATCAGAGTCTTTGTTAGAGTTTAATACACTTTCTTATGAATCCTTCACAAATCAGAGTCTTTGTTAGAGTTTAAACAATAACAAAAAGTTAAAAGAATTAAAATTGTAGGACCTGAATTTACATAATAAGCATACTCTTGAATTGTAAAGGATAATTTTTTTTTCTTTTGGCAACCATAAAACTTTCATAGCATTAAATTTGAGTTCTCTCTCTTACAAGGTAATTAAGTGCAGAATTTGCAAGCAGATCTGCTTCAACGTTTTATGACTTGGGAATAAAAGAAAAAGCGATAAAATCAAACGATTTCGCCATATCAAAAATACAATTTTGATACCGTGATATAATCATAATCGAAGATGAAGCAGAGTCGAAATCAAATCTCTCTCCTTAATTCTTTTAACGTGTGTGGTGTACCGGCTAGATGCATTCAAGAATCCTAGGATAAAACCATTTTGGTTTCTCTCATCTCGCAACACTCGAAAATAAGAGCTAACGAACTCTAGAAACATGTTGTACTCTCAGACTCAATAGAAGAGAAAGAGATGGAGAGGATTAGATGTTGTATAGTTTCACAAGAAGTTATCATTGTGATTGTCCAAATGAGAAGATGAATTGATACACAGAGTTTTAACCCTACGAATCTATTGCAAATGCACAGTAAATGAAGTAGTACTTAGGGATCGAATCCACGAAGACCAATGGCTACACTATCAATCTCTAGAATCAACTTAAGCTAAGAAAAATCAAACAATGGTGGGAACGAAACAGAACAAAGCGAATAACTGATGTGTATACATATTAGCATATTTCATAGCTTTAATATAGTTAATTTTGCATCCATATTCATAACATACTCATCATTTTAGAGCTCCTTTTGGTTCATTTGCATTGTTTGCTTTTGCATTGTATACATTGTACATTTTGGTGTTTTATCAGGAGTTTATCGTCAACTCGGCCTTGGAGGTGAA
>OVAX01000746.1:31109-65679 GCA_900406405.1 Lepidium africanum | reverse complement strand
TTTGTATTAGAATATGTTTACAAGTTTAATTTGCATTATTTTAAATTAATTAATTTTTTTTTAAAGAAATTCACCTTAGAAACTACCATTAATCACTCTTAGAAATTCTAATCAAAAATNCCTTAGAAACTACCATTAATCACTCTTAGAAATTCTAATCAAAAATAAATTTCTAAACACACCTTTTCTCTAAAATATTAATTTAATATTGCTAAGAAATTATTCTTAAGAAACTCCCTTTAATCCTTTAATCATGCTCTAAGTGGTAGAAAATTCGCAATATCAAATAGGGTCTACATACAGTCTTGCTCGAGTCCTTTAAAATATCTTTGTAATTTTTGGTTCATATTTCTCTAGCAAATTCTATAAATGTTGGTCCTGTTATTCAGCTCAAAACGTCAATTTCTTAGGCAAAGACTTTGTCTTCTTCTTATTCTTCTCCAACCACAGGCCATGGCTATTTTAAGTATTTTTTTTCCTATGGTCTGTCCAAGAACCTCGGACGACAAGCACACATGTTCTCCTCTTATATGTATCTTACGATGTTGTTTGAGGGTTAGAGTTCAAAACAAAAATTGAACAAGACTTTTGTCTTTGCTTTTGATTAATGAAATGTCGCGTCAACTTGACCCAGTCGCTGAGCTCGAAAGCTTAAAAACACATGTTGATCATTCTGGAAGTCTCTCCACACTTAGCCAGAGACACCAATGTAAGTCCTTACAAAGAATGATCTTTTCTCACAATATCCATCTTGTTTGCTTCTCATTGATGTTACTGGTCACAAAATTATGGTTCCCAACTCGTTTTCATTCATAAATTTTGCAGCTGGTGAAGCTACAAAGAGGTCGCCTTCCAGATCACCACGAAAGGACAATGAGCATCAGGGAGAACATTCTCACCACAAGAAATCTTTGTTCTCAAAAATGAAGGATAAGGCCAAAAAACTGCAGCACAGTCTCAGTGCCAAGAAGAGACATGATGAAGAAGGTGATGCAACCTCACCAGTCGACAGATCCGAAAACCATGAACTTAGAGATGGAGGTTATACAGCATTGTCACCACGAGACAAGTTTAAAGACCGTAAATTCAGAGAAGGAGTTGAAGAAGAAGATCCTGAATATCTTGGAGCTCCAAGTAAATCAAATTGACTCCACTGCATAGTTAAACAACCACTTTATTTGGAATTACTTAAAGACTGATTGATCATCTCGTGTGATATTTCCAGTGTATGAATCAAAGAAGGCACCTGAAGAGTTAAAGCAGACTGCGAGGCAGCATCCCCGGGAAAATGTTGTGATCACTGAGACGAATGTCTTGTCTGTTCTCCCAACCAAACACGAGAGTGAACAAGAACAAAGAGATTGTACTGGTTCCAACACAGAAAATCATGTGATCTCTGAAAAGAATGTTTTATCTGATGTCAAGCAAGAGAAGCCTGCAGATTCTGACACAAAAACAGTAACAGAATCAATGGCTGAGAAGACAGAGAGAAGCCAAGAATCTATTAGTCCAAGCAAGAGAGTAATAGAAACAGTAACAGAGAAGCTTGCACCTGCTTATGCTAAAGTCTCTGATGCAACTAACACTATAACTCAGAAGGTTCAAGATATGGCTTTTTCAGAATCAACAGAGCCAGAAAAAGACTCAAATGATGTTTCAGTAACTAACACTGCCGGAACTAACCATCCTAGTGGCTTCAATACTAAGGTACTATAACTTATTTATATGTGTAACCTCTTCAGATATGTCTGTACTTTTATGTAAATGCATTAGTCAATCATCTTTACGGCGACCAGGTGTGGGATAAAGGCGTATCAATGAAGGAATACATATCCCAGAAGTTTGAGCCTAGCGAAGACGATAAAGAACTTTCTAGAGTGATAGCTAAAGCTATTAGTCCTCGTAAAGCTTCTACTCAGAACTCTAGTTTTAGTAGTGCCACAACAATGGAACCTGCTCCAAATTCAGAAGACAACAAAGCTCCCCTTTTAGCCAACACAAATGAAAGTGAGTTCTTTTAGAGTCCTCAACTAAAGCAATCTGATTTAACTAATTGAAAAACCTGCATTTGTATTCTAATGCGTTTATTTTTCTGTAGTTGTTGAAGAAGAAAATCGTGGGAAGATACTTCAACCAAACTAAAGAACAGAGACTAATCTGTGTATCAGTTAAGGAACCTCTATGTTAGAAAGAGACTTTCTCTTTTAATCCTCTTTCAGTCTTTCTCCCCTCTTAGCTAGTTATCTTCTCATACCAAAATCCAAACTCATATTGTCTGAAGTATGTTGTAAACATAAGACATTCAAATTAACTAACACATCTTTTTGTATTTTCTTTACTTTAGTCGACAGTTAGTTTCAGTAATATGCTGAGGCAAAAAGATTTTGTTTGGTTTTAATTTCTTTCCTTGTTGAAGTTGACTTCTATAATAAGAAGATTAATATTTCATCTACAGAAATTTCTTTTAAAATGCCGAACACGTGTGGTCCAGTGGTGGTCACTTTAGCTTTTCTCAGGCCCCGAGATGGGTTTTGGCTGTAGATCGAACATTGTTGATCCAATTATATGACAAAGGTTGACCAAAAAAAAAAAAAATTGAAAATAACGAATTGTTCCAAGTGATCAAAACAAATGAGCCTGGTCAATGTTGCAGTATACAATTTCATTTAATAATTAAAAAAAATTCATTTGATATTATTCTGAATACCACTGAATTTATTATAAACTCTTTTAAGAGATTAATAACCATTAAAGAAACATGAATGGACGGTCTGGTACAACAGTTGACATTCTCTTGAAAGAAAGTGGTATGCAACTCATTGCCCACAACACACAAATCAACAAACAGAAACGGCTTGACTAACTTGAAACAGACACAACAATGGATTTCATAAAACTAGTTCTGACAACAAAGTAAAAGCTTGAAAAGAAATCTTCACAAGTTTTCAAGTATAATTCTGAAAATGGGAGCAGCATTAAGATCAATGTATGGGAATAGCAAGTACGAAGAAGTCCGAGAAGAATGGGAGGAAGATTACAGTCCTCAAAGGTTTTCTTACAAAGCTCTCTATAAAGCCACCAAAGGGTTCAAAGAGAGTGAGTTGCTTGGTACAGAAGCAAATGGAGCAGTCTACAGAGGGAAGCTCTCGTCCAATGCACAGATTGCTGTAAAGAGAGTTTATTTGGATGCAGAACAAGATACAAAACACCTTGTTTCTCAGATTGTTGGCATTGGGAAGTTAAGACACAAAAACCTTGTGCAGCTCTTAGGATACTGCAGAAGAAAAGGTGAATTACTTTTGGTCTATGATTATATGCCTTATGGAAACCTTGATGATTTCTTGTTTAACGAAGAAAAGCCTAAACTTAGTTGGTCACAAAGGTTTCACATCATCAAAGGAGTTGCTTCATCTCTTCTCTATTTGCACGAGCAGATTTTTCTCCATAGAGATGTAAAAGCAGCAAATGTACTTTTGGATGAGGATCTAAACGGGCGGCTAGATTTCGGTCTAGCGAGATTCGGCACAAACAGGAATCCAATGCTTGGAAGTGTAGGGTATGTAGCTCCAGAGCTAATCATTACAGGAATGCCAACAACCAAAGCAGATGTTTATTCATTTGGAGCATTACTACTTGAGTTTGCGTGTGGGAGAATGTTCATAGAGTATCCTGGGAAGCCTGAAGAGTTCAATTTAATAAGCTGGGTGTGTCAATGCTGTAAAAGAGGGAATTTGGTTGGTGCTAGAGATGTTAGATTGGAAGGAGATTACGTCAGAAATGAGATCGAACTGGTACTGAAGCTTGGGCTACTCTGTGCACAGTACAACCCAGAGGACAGGCCTAGCATGTCTCAAGTGGTTAACTATCTTGAAGGGAATGATGTATTGCCTGACATGCCTCCAGACACTCCTGGGATCGCTATTCCAATACCTTACAATGAAGTTCTGGCTTAGCATCACTTTGTCTTGTGCCTAACAGAACTAAACAGTCCTCTTCTCTCAAATCTGGGTCTGAAACTGATGTATGTCAAATTATTATACATTGAAAGATCAAATTCAACCCCTTGGTCAGTATATGCTTGTAATAATGATATAATGGAAAAATGAAAAAAAGTTTTATAATCATTTATTTGAGATCATTCAATCAACAGATTTACTAATCCAGCTTTCATGTATAAGTTCCTAAAATCACATTCAATAACCAAACAAGAACAACAAAATATGTCAAGTCCATTTAAGAGAAACAGTCTCCAATTTCCAGCTGTAAACACTGGAATTCAATTTCCAGCTGAAAACACAGGAAATTCAATTTCTAAATCTCGGTTTCTTCTAACAATTTTCAAAAAAATTTATGTATACATATATTTTCTAAAAATTTAAAATTTATGTATTTTTTTTTTCCGAAAAACTGATTATATTAAACATATGCAACAAACTTAATACAAACTAAAAGGCTAGAACCATCAGAAGTGGATTCTTATGCCTGACCAAAAGACTCCTGACTGTTCGAGACAACTAATAAAATTAAAAACCAAACATAGCAAGAACATAACACCAAACAAGACAACATTATTCGGACAGAAAGTTAAGTTGATGACTAGCATTCGAACTTTAGAAAGTTCTTGGAGCTTTGTTGTAGGAAGTTCCTTCAAAATCT
This sequence comes from Lepidium africanum, assembly GCA_900406405.1. Lineage (NCBI taxonomy): Eukaryota > Viridiplantae > Streptophyta > Magnoliopsida > Brassicales > Brassicaceae > Lepidium > Lepidium africanum. Next base: position 61,023 of record OVAX01000746.1, on the reverse strand, counting down.
GGGTACCTTTTGCGTTTAGTCTCCCTATTGATGAAGACTTCAACCTTTTGTTTTGTAGCCGAGGTAGCCAAATCTAGTTCGAATATGGCCGTGAAATTTTCAAACTGAGAATTGTTTTGAGCGATGTCCCAGATTGTGTCTGAGAGAGTTGTAATCCCATCAACTCTGTTTGCATACGTCTGGCTAAGGTATATAGCTTGTTGAACTTGATTCGTTGGATCCTCCGGAGGTACCACGTCTTGGAATTCCATTTGGGACATTGAAGTAGAAGAATCATCCTGAAAATGGAGCTTTCCGGCATGTTCGAGATGTAATCGGAAGGCGCAGGAATGTAGGTGCACACTGAAGCGTCATAAGTGAGCTTTTGGCAGTTGATACAAAAGTTGGTCACCGCCTCATACTGGAAATATACCTGGTACTTTTCACCATTTTGAAGCTTAATAGGCTTGAAGAACTTGAGTCGATTAAAAACATTGAGGTTTACTCTAGCTCTGACCAAGCCAGCTCGAGTTAGCGAGTATTGAACATCCACTTCGAGGACCTCTCCAAGAGACCTTGCTATTAGGCGAGTTGTCATAGGAGACGCATAATGCAGAGGAAGGTCGTGGATTTGTATCCACACCGGGATAGTTGTGAGAAAGCCTAAAGACTCGCGTGGTTCCCACCTTTGGAAGACTACGAGCCAGCCATTAGATCAGTCTCCATGAAAACAGAAATTGAAGATAATCTCGATCAATTATCCGGCCTGTCACGCTTGTCTCCATTCTCCATATGCTGGGGAGTTGAATCGCCATGTCCAAGAGATTTTGTTCTCTTGGATTAACTGGTCTGGCTACAAAACTGCATCGACTCATCTCAGCTGAATTGAAATAAGAATAATTTGGCAAGTAGATTTCATCATCTCTTCTCCCAAGTGGAACTGTGATGCAGCCAGCCAAAAGTTCTCCGCCATCAGCCACTTACAGCTTGAGAAGGAGATGATGTGTTGGAGTTAACTGCAGTGGAGATTCTCTGTAAATAGCCAAAAGGTGTTGCAGTGTAATCATTAGATTCTGACGCATGTCTGTTCCCTAAAGGCTATGAAGTTGCACGCTGTTCAAGACTCTGCATGACAAGTAGGTGTGGGAGCCTCATAGGCGCCGTCGTCTCGTTAATCCAAACTTGCCAAAGAAATGGGCAAGCATTAGGGATTGGGTGATTCACCAGCTGTTGCCAAGTGGAGGTATATGTGAGGTTGTGTTGAGTAACAGATTGAGCACAAGGCATGATTAACACTAAGGGTTAGGCTCTACCATGGAAGCTCAAGCGGTTAAAGGTGAAGCTCAAAGAAAAAGCAGAGTGAAACACATGGGAAAGAAGAGAATATCAGGGAGATAAAACGTTAATGGGCCTAAGAAGAATTAACATTAGTGAGCTGGTAATGTTAAATCATAAATGATTGATCAGATCGGCTCATTAGTTTTGGATTGTAATTGAAAGTACTTAAATGTGGTGCTAGGAATGTGACATGATTGAAGTAATTGCGGAACAAACTCGAGAAGGATGTACTAGGATTTAATGATTGTATAAGGAGAGAAAGAAATTAATGGGGATATAAAGAGGATTACGATGCCATGATTGAGGACTTAAATCCATTGTAATGATTTGTAGTTAATATAATCGCTTAAGGATGTGAATAAGGTGGGTAGATGCATGTATTAATGCTGAGATGAATGCTCCCAAAACAGAGGTATTATAGTAATATTATGCTTTAGACTATAAAAATAAAGATGATAACAAAAAGAAGAAGGCTCTAAGTAGATAATGAAATATGGAGCTATGAATAAAGATATGAGTATAAGGTTAACTAGAGTATAAGATAAGACTTAGCTCATTTATGGTTGACTTGAGGCTTAAGTAAACAGCCAGCGAGGAAGCCCCCTTCCTACGTAATCCGTAAATCAATTTTCCAGTACCACACTTCGAGCGATTTTGTGGGATAATGCGAGTATTGGGTGTATACCAATTTGTAGTGTGACATTTGGAAGCTGGTTTTGGATAGTCTTAATAATGTTTAGGATATGAGTGAATCTGGGCCATTGTGGTGGTGTTGCTATCGCTTGGAGTAATTCTGGGTTTTGTACAAAAATAATGGCCAGGGATATGTGCAAATCCTTGATGTTTTGAATAGTCCAAAGAAGTTCTCTAAGCTCCAGCTCAAATCTTGATTGGTAGGCTTGTAAAGTGTGCCTCGCATGAATAAAGCTGTCATCCTCTAAATTCTTAATAATCCATGCTCCCCCATGTAAGTTTGTTGATTTGTTCCATAGGGTGCTCCACCATACAACATATTTAGTATTTCTGGCTACGTTGGCTTCTAATATGTGTGGGACGTGTGTATGGCATATCTCTGGTCTGCCTTGTTCCATCCGCAATTTTTCCCATATCTTTGGTCTAGTATCCTGTATTATAGTTTCATTGCGATTTTTTCATATGGCCCATAGTATCCATGGAAAAGCTAGCTGGAGTTCCGTAGGGATCTGCCTATTCTTGCTTATTTTGATTAAATGATTGAAGTTGATCAATATCGAGGATGGATGGAAGCCTTGGTGTGGGGTAGGAAAATTTGTCAATCTCCAGATTTGTTTGGCTGGGTGACATAAGAGTAGCACGTGGTTAATAGTTTCTAATTGGTCTTCACAAATCTTGTATGTACCGGAGGATAGTACTGTTCTTTCTGCCAATAGAGCATTGACTGCAAGTGCGTTAGACAATGCTTTCCACATAAAAAATTTTATCTTGTTGGGGGCTTGAATCTTCCATATAGCCTTTTTAAGCAAGGTTTCTTAAGAGGTTACTGAGGGTTCACGCAGGGATCCATATTCATTTAGATTATTACATAACCAATATCCACTTTTGACCGTATATTCACCCGACCTGTTGAAACTCTAGATCCATTCATCTTCAGAGTCGAGAAAGTGTTGAGTCGAGCATATTTTCGAAATTTTTGAAGGGTGAAAAGTTGTTCGTAGTAAGTCAATGTTCCAGCCTTGGGGATGAAGTAAGTCTGACACTTTAAGGCTAATATTATATATGGAGTCTCTACTGATCGGGGTTCTTAGTTTTCCATCCATAATCTATTTGTCAATCCAAACATAAGTGTTCGCTCCATTCCCAATCTGTTTGATAATTCCTTGTTTTAATAGCCCTTTACCTATAAGGATACTTCTCCAACCAAAGGAGGGTTTCTTACCGATCTGGCTGTCTAAAAAAGTCAAATCACTAAAATAAATGGATTTATAAGTCCTAGCAAACAGTGAGTTCGGATAACGAAGTAGGCGCCAAGCTTGTTTTGCCATCAGGGCTTTGTTGAAAGCTTCAATATCTCTAAATCCTAAGCCACCTTGGCTCTTTGGTTTGCACAGTTCTTTCCACGCCACCCAGGGTATTTTCTTCTTGTCTGGTTCGTTATTCCACCAAAAGCTCCTCATTAAACTAGTAAGTTTCCTACAATGTGATTTTGTTAGCTGGAAACAAGAATCATATAGACCAGTAGAGCCATTGCCACTGTCTTAAGCATAATTTATTTGCCGCCTGCCGATAAAGTTTTGTGGTACCAATTCTTAGTTTTGTTCTTAAGGTTATCTGTCAAGAATTGGAAGATCTTTTCTTTTGATCCTTTGAAAGTGTCTGGAAGTCCTAGATATTTACCCATTCCTTGTGAGGAACGTATGTTAAGAATTTCCTGAATTTGACTTTTAGTATCCTCCTTAATCGGACCAAAAGTAATAACCGACTTATCAAAATTTATGAGTTATCCCGAGATCTCTGAATATCTTGCCAGGCAATCTTTGAGAGCTTGTGCTTCCCTTACTGACGCTTTGCATATGAATAAGTTATCATCCGCATAAAGGAGATGATTAATTTTTGGGCCTATATAGTGAAATTGTATACTCGATAGGGTGTCGTGGGCCTCTAATAAACTTAAATGTCCGATGAGTGCCTCTGTGCATAAAATGTAGATGTAGGGGGAGATTGGATCTCCTTGTCGAATTCCTCGTGAAGGTTGAATAAGCCCATGGGCCTGCCCATTAATCAGAATTGAGTAAGATACTGAGGAAATGCAATACCTGATCATTTGTATCCATTTGTTGTGAAAACCAAGTTGTGTCAAGACTTGGCGAATAAATTCCCATTCGAGCCGGCCATACGCGTTTGAGATGTCAGTTTTTACTAGCATTAGATTGGAGAGTCCTTGGTGTCCACTCGTTTTGTGGTGAATAATCTCATGGGCTATCATGATGTTATTCGTTATCAGTTTACCTGGTGTGAAGGCCCCTTGGGTATCCGATATAATGTCCTGAAGTAAGGGTTGAAGTCTCCGCGTAATAATTTTAGATATGATTTTATAGGTTATGGAGCAGAGGCTATGGACCTAAAATCCTGCATTTTGTTCGGAGTCTCTGTCTTGGGAATTAGACTTATAAAGGTATAGTTCCAATCTTCTGGGAAAGTTCCTTTACTAAAAGCTTCTTGGATCTCCGAAATAATGTCTACAAAGATAGTAGTCCAGTAATGTTGGAAAAATTTACCTATCATGCCATCTGGACCAGGCGCACTCTCTGACTTGATGCTAAAGACTGCCTCTGTAATTTCCTGTGGAGTTACTGGAGCCAAAAGGATAGCGTTCATATTTTATGTGACTTTGGGTGGGATATTCTGTATTAGATTAGGCGGAATCCTCAGATGTGAAGTTTGGAAGAGGTTTTGGAAATATTGCGAGGCAATATTACCTTTCGAACCCTCCAAATATTGCATATTGCTAGAGGGGTCTAATAGGCCGTGAATACCATTTTTAACACGTTGTTGATTCACCTTATTATGGAAGAATTTCGTTTTAGTGTCACCTTCATGCAACCATCTCTCTTTGGATATCTGTTTCCAGAAGGATTCTTCATTGCGTACTTGTTGTGTGAGCTGAAATTTGATTTTCGCCATTTCCTCCATATTTGGGTGTGACTTGACTATTTCCTGTTGTAACTTAGTACGAAGAAAATCCATTTAAATAGAAGAATTAAGCTGCTTATCTTTTTTTCTAGTATACCTTTTTGCAAAAGTCTAATACGGTCAGATATTGAATCATTAGGTCCTGCTGGTAAGGATTTCCAATTGTTGATAATGGTGTCTGAGAAGTCCTTATACTTAGTCCATCTTTTATCGAAGAAAAATCTCTTCACAAAAATAAAGTCATCTGCAGCGAAAGTTGTAAAGATGGGTCTATGGTCAGATCCTAGAATGTCCATATATTGCGTATGTTTCCTGGGGAACTTACACCATAACTCCCCATTACCAAAAGCTTTATCTAGTCGCTGTTGAACCCATTAATTATTCCTTGTGCCCATCCAGGAGAAAAAAGGACCCAAGCTTGAAAATTCTTGCATTCCACAATCTAGGAGTAGACTTTTAAAAAGCTCCATGGTCCTTTCTAATCGGATTGGTCCACCCTACTTTTCATTATTACTTTGAATTTCGTTAAAATCCCCGATAAGGACCCACGCCGAATTTCGGCTCTCATTAATAGATTTCAAATGGTTCCAAACTTGTGGTCGTAAATGATGAACCGGGTGGCCATATACAAATGAGACAAAGATTCTGTGCATCTCAATACAAAGATTGGTATCAATCACATTATTGTTTCCTTGCAGGATTGTTAAATCCTCTTTAACTTTCCAGAATATAGCTAGACCCCCACTAAGGCCTATGGGCTCAATTATAAATGAATTTTGATAACCTAACCAACCTTGAACTTGAAGAATATATTCCTTAGTATTTTTAGTTTCCATGAGGAATAGGTAGTGTGGAAATAAGGTCTTTCTTATCTCCTTTAGATGTCGAACTATCAGGGTATTCCTCAGTGCATGTCAGTTCCAACTTAGAATACTCATTGTTCTTTGGGTGGCTTCTGGATAGCCACCATACCGTCATTAGTTTTTGGTCCAATCTCTAACAAAGCGGTTTCGTTCTCTTGGATTTTCCTTTTTTTCTTGTTATTTGTTTCACAAGATAAATCTTTAGTTGAAAGAGAGGATGACAAGGGTTGCATAGACTTACAAGTACGAGGGGTGTGAATTGATTTATTCCTCTTGATACATGTGTTTTAAGAAAGGTCTCCGAGATGATGAGGAGTATGTTTTGAAATCCAACTTTCCTAAGGGGTCATGTTGAATGTTGCTTGAGATGGAAGTTAGCCGAGGGATCTGGGTTGAGGTTTCAAATCTTAAGGGTGTGATATTGTCTGAGGTTTGTTGTTTTCTCCTTTCTTGGTTTGGATTATCTAGTTGGGGAGATGGCTGAGTGCCGAGATTCATCTGTAAGGGTGGTGTACATAGAATGTTAGAGGATTTGTCTTTAAGAGTATCATCCCTCGAACATAACTGGAGGATATCAGAAGGCATCGAAGACCTCAAGTCACTAACTGACTTCAGCTTTTGGTCATTGGGGCTGATTACCAGTTGCTGATCCATAGTTTTGTGTGAGTTATCAGCAATCTTATCTTGTTCCTCTTGTGTTATTCCTCCCAAAACAAGACTAGATGGGTACATATCCTTAATTGATGTTAGATTAGGATCATTTGCGTTATGTGACATTATATCCTTCAGAGTCTCTTTTTCCAATGGAGTTGACTGGGATTAGGATACTAACCACGGAAAGTGGGCTTTGTCATGTGTGAGGCGAAAACAGAAGTAACATGACTTCTTCACTCGTTTATACTCAAATCGTACGTTTATGACTTTGTCATTTGGAAAACGAAGTGCACGGTGTGGTTTAAGGGGATTGTCTAGATCGTAGAGCACTTTGATTCTAATATATTCATGGAGTTTAGTCCTATTGTCATCATGCTCAACCTCAATCACATCACCAATGGTAGAACCCACCGCATTAAAGAGGTCAGTTGTATGATGTTGAAAGGGGATATTGAACATTCGAGCCCATAAAGAAACTTTGGAGATGCAATAATCTTCAAGGAGATTAGTTTTCTTTTCTACTACTATCCCCCAGTCATCAAAGTTCCATAATCCTAGGCTTGTGATTGCGAGAAGAGATTCTTCTGATGGGAACTTGAATTGAAAGTGGTCATGTGAAACAACCGTACCAACGATTCTCAAAAAAACACGCCAGATCCTAGGCATCGTTAGCATTACTTTGTCCATGTTCTATTTCTTGGGGTTAAGTAACCTTCCATATAGTGTGAACTCGCTAGTGTGGCTAGAGATATAATTTCCACTAACCGGGAGGAGAAACGGCTCATCTTCAGTGAGATTAAGCAATTGAAAAGCATCTTGCAGTGTTGATGGTTCGTTTTCCATTGCATGCAAGTCTAGATCCGTCCCCAGAAGGAGTATTCAATTCTGACTGTTGGTAGATTACTCGCTTGTTCTTAGATTCTCATATCGATTTCGATTGAGTAACCACAAAGCGAATGTCCTACAAATTAGCTAGTCTCAAGAAACACACTGAAAGGAAGTGTTAGCTCTGATGCTTAATGAGATTGAAGGCTAGGAGGGAGATTGTAGAGAGAAAGTGGACTAGAAATGGAATTCTTCTCTTAAGAGATCAGATGATTCCTTTTTGTCACATGCAGAAGCAAATTTCAGAAGAAAACTTCTTTAAAGTGGAGATCAAGTTCAGAGAGAGAACCAAGAGCGAGAAACCAGAGGAGGAAAAAAAAGGGATGGGGAAGTGGGAAGGATTGGTTCTTGGCTGAGACGACGTGACCGAACTCGATCCTTGAACAGAGACGTGCTGCGATCCTTGAAGTAAAGGAGAAATCTGGGTCTGAGGATTGATCTTAAAGAAAAATGAGAAACCAGCAGTAATCTCGGATTATTCAGGTGGCTATACTCTGTTCTTTATCAGCCAGAGAAGAGAAGAAATTAAAGTATCCAGATTTTGTTTTAATTTATGTATTTTCATGCCCTAATATAATTTTTTTTAAAATGTAACGAAAATTCAAAAATTAAGCCTCTCTAATAATTATGGGTCTAGCCTATTTCTTTTTTCCTTTTTATTATAATCAACAGAAGTGATCACTAGCAAATTAAATGAGTTTTCAAATTTGTTTCTCGTTTAACACCTGAAACTTTAAGCTACCAGAGTTCTGTTTTGTTGCTATTTTATAAGCTTTTGTGCTTATGACTTTATTGAATTCAGAAGTAAGCTTAAAAATTATAGGTCTGGTGTATTTCTTTTTCTATTATTATGAACACTCACAACACCAGTTCTTAAATGAGCTTTCAACTTTTGTTTCCCGTTTTAAACCTCAAAACAGAGCTGAGGAAAAATAATAATTAAAAAAAACCTGAAAACAGAGCTCTGTTTATCGATTATCGAGTCTTTCTCTTTCACCGTTATAACTTTTTTTTGTTCTGTGTTCCAGTTCTCTCTCTCTGTCTCTTTGCTCTCTACTCGATCTCTCTATCTTTTTCTCTAACATATAATTCTCAGGTTTTGACTCAACTGAAGAGATTTTGACTTAACTTAAGAAGATGAACATTCAAGGTTCCAATGGAGATCTCTGTGAGAAGTTTTTTAAAGTCTACATGCCAAATGTCTCTGAGGAGGACATGGTATGTTGCCTCTCTCTTTCTCTCTTAGTTCAGAGCATGGTACTAATTAGTGGTCAAGAAACTTAACGATAGGAGTTAAAAACCCATAATGATTTGGTTTGTTTAGACTCACTTTTTATGTTTAGCTATTTCGTTTATCCAATAAAAATCTAATTTTGATTACAAAAAGTAAGAGATGTGTTTTTTTTCTTCTACAGAATCTACCTTTAAATTTGGACAAGATCTCAGGAACACCTCTTCCACGGAAGGTGACTGTAAAAAGCGTGTCCTCAGGAAACACTTGGAGAATGGAAATGACAACAAATGGTGAGAGTAAAACTGTGTTTCTCCGGGACGGATGGAAGAAAATCGTCAAGGACGAGAATCTGAATGAACCAACATTCTTGGTGTTTGAGTTTGATGGTTCTTGTGTATTCCACTTTTGCGTCTATGAGCATCGTTCAATGTGTAAAAGGATGAGATCTCCAATGGCAAAAGAAGTGACTGTAGTGGACAGTAGTGATGATGATGATGACTACGATGACGACATAAGGAATGAAGAGAACACAAAAGGGTTTGAAGAGTCGTCAAGAAGAAAAGAAAAAGGTATCCAAAACACTTCATTTTCTTGGAGGTTTAACTCAGAATCCACTAATGTCTTTGGTTCTGTTTCAAAATCATTTCACAGATGGTACGAATAGGAGGGTGAATCATAAGTTTGAGGAATATTTAGACAACAAACATAATCCGTCATTTCTGGTTGATAAGAATCAGACTAGAATGGTAATTGTATATAGTTTATTTCATGGTTTGTCATTCTTTGAGATGAGTTCATCAACTGGTTTTGATTTTTGTAGCGCATACCGGCTACACTTATTAAGGACTACAACTTGACATTTCCCAACATGGTTATTGTGCATGACAAGGTTGGTAAAGTGAAGAAAAAAATCTCAGTTTGGAAAAACGGATCTCTGTATCTAAATGGAATCAACAGTATCTTCAGAAGGAATCATATGAAACCAGATGATAAAATGGTATGCGAACTAAAGCGGGTTGGTGGTGGTAATGCTTTTGTTCACGAAATCAAGGTCCACATTATCAGAGGATGATCTTAGTTTCACATGGTTTTTGTTTATCTTGGAGAAGTTATTTGAAACCTTTAGATTATTTATGTCGTTATGTTGGACCGTTTTGATTATCGTACCATATGTTTGATTCCATTGATTTAAGGTCATTGAGTATTTTATTTTTTGGATTAAGTTATAAATTGGATTCGATTATTCGAATACTTTTATTCAGTTTTTTATTTAAAAAAGTCAAAATTAAGAAATATTTAATACATGCCGAGTTGCTCTTAGTCTGATGGTTAGGATGATCCACCTAATAATATGACACTAGGGTTCGATTTCTAGCTGCTGCATTATGGTAACTTAAAAAAGAGATTTTCGGGGTGGATTTTAAGCTATGCATCGAATGTTGACAAAAAAAAAAAATTTAATACATTAAAAATATTAAAAACCAAAATTTAATAACAATATATTAATCACCCATTTGGTTCTTAATTCGAGTATGATTCGGATTCGAATTCAATTTTTATTCTTACATACATTAAAAACTCATCCAAATATTTAGTTCAAATTTCGGGATTTATTCCCATGGCTACTCTCCTTCGTTGTTAACTATCGAATACAAAGAAGGGTAATAGGTCTAATTCCACAAGAGAACTTTCATATAACTATAAATGTACCTAAACATTGAGGCGCTTATTAATTGCACATAAAACTAAAATTAAAACTCTGCTTCCACCCAACCTATCACACATAGTATCAGAAACACCTGAAATTTGCCCCTTTTCTTAATTGCACACAAAATTAAAGTTAAAATCTAGTTCGACCCAATTTTGAATTTTTATGAAAATAAATAGAAATACTGAATTTGAACCCGATCTATACCCGAAATAAACCCAATCCAAAGTTTAGAAATATTCGAATGAGTCTTAAATCAATAGAACCGAAATCCCGAAAAAACTCAACCTGAAAATGGCTCAATTGACGAAAAACTATCTTGATCTTTTGGGTGTTTTTGATGTTATGTATGTTAGTTCGGGTGAAATTAGATTTTTAACTTAAATTTTGTGTACAATTAAGAAGATAAGCAAACTTCGGGTGTTTTTGATACTATGCGTGATAGTTCGGTTGGAATTAGAGTTTTAATTATAGTTTTTGTTGGTACCCGGCCTAAGTCCAATATCGAACAATCCCAAACCGGTCAAAACCCAAAGACTATCAGGACCATTAGCGGGTAGGAAGCAAAATTTGAAGTAGGACATGCCACTATGAGAAGAGAGGAAAAAGATTAGGTTGACACCGGATTAAGGGGGAGCCGTTGAACAGAACTCTCCGAGAAAAGAGGAAAAAGAAAGAGGATATAAAGGGGGTGAGGAAGAAGAGAAAGGGTCAGAAGAAAAAGGAGATTAAAAATATATAACTTGTTCGTATTTCTTAGATTTGAGGAGCTCATTGTACTATTTCCCGAAAAATTAATAAAGACTCAATTTCTAGATCATTCACACAAAGCTTGGGTTATTAATTTCACACGTCGGTCCCTATCTATTGTTGGGAGGTTGATTCACAGCATCAACATTTTGGCGCCCACCGTGAGACCGAGATACGAAATCTAAGCTGAGCAAGTGATCGGAAATGGAGTCATCCCGCAACCAAGGTATCAATCCTCCCCAAGATCGCCATGACGACGTAACATCTACGTCAAATGCACCGCCCAAAGCAGCAGGGCCAAGCATGGCGTCAGTCAGCGGACAAGAGTTAAATGAACTCAGACGATTAATGGCCTACTTTTTCGAGCAGAATAATCAACGAACAACTCATATATTAGCAAGACTCGATTCACAGGAGCAAAGATTTAATGAACTACAGGCACATCTGACGCCTCCCCCTCAGCAAAACCTCGGTAATCATGGCCAAGGATCTATAGTGATTAATATAAATCACCAACAGAACGAGATCACCGAGTAGGAGGGAAATAACGAGCAAAATCGAGACAGCGAAATCCTACACGTACCGCAAAATTGCAACGTGCGAAGTAACGAAGAAAATAATGTGATCGCGAAAGAAATGGAAGAAATGTGAGCCTTGATCGTGTCTCAGCGAGCAGAGCACGCACAAATGAAATCCCAAATCCATTGCGTTACTACAGCGGCTCCGGACATTCAGCGAGTCATCGAATTAACCCGACAGACCCCGTTCACAAATCGAATAACCTCAACCCTAATAAGGGAAGTCGGCAAAATAAAGTTCCCAATCTTTGAGGGAAGCACAGACCCTGTAACGCACCTAAAAATATTCCGTCTGGTGGCAATGAAGGCGCACTATAGTAACGAGGAGCGATATATTGGACTATGCCGCATTTTCTCGGAAAATCTCTCAGAGCCTGCCTTAGAATGGTTCTCGTCGCTAAAACCAAACTCGATTGACAATTTCGAACAATTAGCTAAATGTTTCTTAAAACACTTCTCAATGTTTATCTAAAAACGCACTTCTGGTGATAACCTATTTGCAACCGTACAAGAAAGGAACGCGCCCTTGAAGGATTATCTTAACTAGTTCAAATAGGTGAAAGCATTAAGTGTGAAAATTATGTACGAGGTAGCGATATGTGCCCTCAAAATGGGCCTTTGGCCTAGGTCAAGCATCCGACAAGAGTTATTTGTCCGACCTCTCGAGAGTCTCGATGATGCCCTGCATCAAGCGGCCAACTTTATAGACTAGAAGAAATTAATTGAGCTGAGTCAGAAAAGAAAAAATCGAAAAGAAAATAACCACCAAAACACTCGAGTAAATAAAAAACAGTCGAGAGAAAACCATGAAATGCAAGGAAAGCATTCTTACGTAGTTGGAAGCTCGTTTAAAAGGGAAAAATGGGATTACGATCCAACGAAATTTTGTGAGTACCATCAAGCAAAAAGGCATTCGATCGATGACTGTGTGGTAGTTCAACGTTTAAAAAAAGAAAATAAATGGAGGGAGGGTATGCGAAAGCCTAAATGGGATCCAAATGGACCCTCTGACCCAACAAAACGAAAGCGGGAAGACGAAAACGAGAAACTTGAGCCACGCGAGGTCAAAGTACAAATTACCAAGCAATCTTCTAAACAGATTAATTTCATAATGGAAGATCATGTCTCGTTACCAAATTGATAAATTCGATCAAGTCCCACAACCACCGAGCTGAAACAAATTCCATGCTGGGGTCAAAACCAGTCGAGCAAGATACAACAATAACTTTCTGCAAAAGTGAGACAACTCACCTCGACAAACCGCATGATGACGCAATTATAATATCGCTTGATGTTGCCGGCTACGAACTCTCGCAGATAATGGTAGACACTGAAAGTTTGGTGGATTTGCTGTTTTACAATGATTTCAAAAGAATGTGTTTTGAAGATGCATAAATGGACAACGATATAATGCCTCTAATGAGTTTCGACGGAAATACCATACTATATTTGGGGACGATAAACTTACCTGTAATCGCTAACAACGTCAGAAAAGTCGTTAAATTCGTTGTAGTTGAAAAGCCTGCTCCGTTTAACGCTATCCTCGGCGTCCCCGGCTGTATGCCATGAAAGCAGTAGCCTCCACGTACCATTAGTACGTCAAATTTCCAATAAAAGACAAGGTTGGTGTTATCCGAGCAGATCAAGTGGCTTTAAGAAGATGCTATAGAACAACTCTCGAAAAAATTCAAGCAGAAACGTTATAGCAATTAGAGGAAGATAGAGCTCGCATAAAAGCAAAACTCCGACTGTCAACGCTTGAGACTGTAACAATTGATGACGAATATCCCAACCGGGAAGTGCGCGTCGGGGCCGATTTGGATCCAAATATAAAATCCGAGCTCATCGTCTTTCTGGAAGAGAATAATCAAACCTTTGCACGGTCATCAGCTGATATGCCAGGAATAGACATCAACATAATGTTGCACAAGCTAAAAGTTGATCCAACCTTCAAACGTGACAAGGTCGAGCGCCTATTAAAATTGGGTCAATAAGGGAGATCAAATATCCAGATTGGCTCGCAAATCCTGTTGTCATCACGAAAAAACCAGGAAGTGGCGCATGTGTGTCGACTTCACCGACCTAATTCAGGCATGTCCAAATGACATCTATCCACTACCACATATAGATCGTAAAGTCAAGGCAACCGCAAGGCACAAGCTGATGTCCTTTATGGACGCATTTTCGGGTTACAACCAGATATTCATGCACCCCAATGATAAAGACAAAATGTCATTTGTAACCAACCAGGGAATTTTTTGTTATCGGATAATGCCCTTCAGTCTTAAAAATGCCAGGTCAACTTATCAAAGGTTGGTAAAGAAAATGTTTGCAAAGCAAATCGGGAGAACAATGGAAGTATATATTGATGATATGTTGGTAAAAATTTTAAGTCTCGAGGATCACGTCTCGCATCTCCACGACTACTTTAAAGTGCTTAACGAGAATAACATGAAGTTAAACCCTTCAAAATGCTATTCCAGGGTAGCCTCAGGAGAATTCTTGGGCTACTTAGTTATAGAAAGAGGCATAGAGGCCAACCCCAAACAAATTGAGGCCCTCATGAACACAATATTACCAAAGAATCCGAAAGATATCCATCGATTAACCGGTAGGATAACAGCGTTAAATAGGTTCATATCAAAATCCACTGATAAGTGCCTCCCCTTCTGTAAATTGCTAAAAAAAGGCAAAGAATGGAATGAGGAAAGTCAGAAAGCCCTTGACGAGCTAAAGCAATATTTGACGAAACCACCTATACTGGTAAAACCGGTAACCAGAGAAACGCTATACTTATACATAGCCGTCTCGGAATCAGCAACGAGTGGTGTCCTCGTTCGAGCGGATAAAAATGAGTAAAAGCCTGTTTACAACATAAGTACTATGCTCACAGGAGCTGAAACATGATATCCAATTAAGGAAAAACTCGCACTAGCAGTTGTGACAGCCGCAAGGAAACTCAAGCATTACTTTCAGTCCCATCGGGTCATAGTCAAAAGCAAATAATATCGTGGAGTATGAAGCCCTAGTAGTTGGATTGCATTTGGCGATTAGTTTAGGAGTCAAAGAAATAATGGTTCATACTGATTCCTAGCTCGTATCCAGCCAGACTAACGGAGAATATGAAGCTAATGATCGGAGAATTATGGTTAACATAGAGCTAGTAAAAGAAATCTCTAGCCACTTTGATAAATTTAATCTCGTTTGAATATCGCGCAGTGAGAATGCAGCAACTGATGCGCTAGCAGGTTTAGCGTCCACCTCGGATTTAACGTTCAAAAGGATAATACCCGTTAAGCATATCAAAAAACCCAGCATAGGGGCTAATACCGTAATGACTGTAACTCCATCCATCGATCCTACAAATCAGCAAGCAGAGGATTGGCGAGACCCGATCCTCCGATATATTCGAACTAGTGAGACTCCGCAAAACAAGTGGAAGGCTCGTAAACTAAAAGTGCAAAACGCAAAGTACACTGTTATAGATGGCCAGCTTTACAGAAGAAGCGTGTCTGGACCATATTTGCGATGTGTTGGAAAGGACGAAGAATCACGACTATTAGCAGAAATGCATGAAGGCTACTGCGGCAATCATGCCGAGGGACGACAATTGTAGCGGATTGCGCTCAACACACTAAGAAATGCCAAAAGTGCCAGAGACATGCACCTATGATAAATCAGCCCAGAGAACTGTTTAGCTCAACAATGATTCCCTACCCTTTTATGAAGTGTTCAATGGACGTGGTAGGTCTAGTGGAGCCGTCAGGGTGTAGTAGGGTTCGTTTCCTCCTTATATTAATCGATTATTTCTCTAAATGGGTAGAGGCCGAGGCATATGCAAATATTACCGGACACCATGTGTCCGAATTCATATGGAAAAATATAGTGTGCCGGCATGGACTACCAAGCGAGATAATAACAAATAATGGGACGAATCTGACATCTAAGCAAGTTAAAGAATTCTTTGAAACATGGAAGATCAAACTCACAATTTCAACTCCGCGCTACCCTCTGGGAAACGGCCAGGCAGAGGCAACTAATAAGACGATCCTTAATATACTTAAAAAGCGATTAAAATCAAATCCAATTGGGCCGCCGAATTATAGAGCGTCTTGTAGGCATATAGGATCTCACCAAGACGAGCAACCAGGGAAACCCCGTTCTCGCTCCTTTATAGAGTAGAAGCAGTGGTCCCGGCCGAGGTCTCAGTCCCGAGCTTACAAAGGATTAGCGCCCCAAACCTTGAGCAAAAAAATATCGAAATGCTAAAAAGCGTCATTGATACAATTGATGAGCAAAGAGACGAATCAAACATACCAATGCAAAACTACCAGAATTCAGTTGCAAGGTTTTATAAATCAAAGGTAAAGTATAGAAAGTTTAACCCAGGTCAGCTGGTGCTAAGGAGGGTGTTCGAAAACACACGTGAACTCAATGCCGGGAAATTCGGAGCAACATGGGAAGGCCCTGACGAAGTAATAGGGGAAGTACGCCCTGGTGTGCAGAAAATCGCAGATGTAGACACCGGTAAACCGAACGAAGACCATAGAACATTATGAACTTAAAAAAATTCTACACATGAGTGAGGACACTAAAACAACGTGAACTACGTAAGATTTGATCCCGTCACGGGTACGTAGGCAGCTTGCTTGTCAAGTGCAGCAAAAAAAAAAAAAAGGGAAAAGAAGCAACATAATATCAGGCGATAAAATAACATGCAGTCCCGATCCTTAAATAAATAGTTTTCATAAGATCCCATATATCCACAAGAGCCAAAAGGTGGAAAGGACGTAAATTAACAACAACCACAATCAGCCACTAAGACAGTTAACGAAATGAAAGCAAGAAAAACCTGCTCCAAGCATCGCCATCAAGCTCATATCTGAAACTTCTTCGTACTCATCCTCCCCTTCACACTTTTGTAAAGCAAGAATATACTTCACGTCGTCAAGATCAAGCATCTTATCTTCAACTCGTGCCAGAAGAGACAAGTTGGCCATAGCCTCTTGTGCCTTCATCTCCGCATACGCAAACTTTATCTTGTGATCCCATTTCTTCTTGAAGGCGGACTTGCACTCACGAAGTGCGAGAATATTGCAGTCTTTAGCATAATTAGCCACCTCAAGCTCATATAACACCTCCTCCATAGTAGCACGAGCTTTGGTCTCCTCCTATATCTTTCTTAGCAACTCATCGTTAGTACGTCCAGCCTCTTCTACTCGAGTCATGTATTCTGAGAGCCTCTTGCCGACATCTCGGGCCTCACCTTCAACGGAAGACAACTGAGCAAATATCTCATCACGAGCAAGTATTAATTCCTTTTTTCCTCTTCGTGGGATGCTGTGGTCTCCTCGAGTAAGGCCTTCATATCGGCAACAAGTGTTTCTGTAAACAACTCACGTGCTTGTCTCCGCAGCCCCAACATGCTTGTTTCTAGCATTAAAAAACTGAACCAAAAGGGTTAAACTGATAAAGCAAAATAACACTAACTCTAAACACGAGATTGAAAAAGGGATTTAACCTGACGCCTGCATTAGCCAATTCCTCGTACTCATCTAGAAGATCATCTCCAAGACAGGAGGAATAACGATTTCAAGTGCTCGGATTTTCAGGAGAATATCGCTAGGATCTCTCCCGCCACTAACTAGTGCGAGATTGTTCGAAAAAAGCAAAGTCGGCTCGCTCCCTCGGGCTGTGAGGAAGTATTGTGTCAATGAAACAACGAAGTAGGTGCCGCAGAGTTCCTTTGAGAATTGGTCTAGGTTGGTAAATTATGCTCTGAGGGTTGACCAGCATCCTCAGAGCCAGGAGGAGCTGAGAGAGCGCCAGGTCCTTCAGGAATTGTGGCATATGCAACTAGCTGTGGGGATTATCAATCTCCATTATTTCTGCGCCACCAGCAGGCCTTGCCATGACAGGCAGCTCAGAGCCCTGAACAGACTTAGGAGCCTCCGAAACAATACTTTCCTCTGAGGCTGTGATAAGTCTGTCATCACGAGCTGTAGTAGACTCGGCGGGCACGACAGCCCGCCTCGCAGCATCCTAGCTGTCACCACCTAGGGGAGCTTCGACCATCAAAGTCTCATTGGACAAAGGGATCCCAGCTGGAGACACTAACCTTTTCGCGTGATACTCCGGCAGCTCTGCATCTCTCAAAATGGGATGGCATCAAGATTGGATCTTTTGCTTCTCAGCTAAAGTACACTTCTTTGAACGAACATGTCGAACGCGGTGAACAAGATTTTCCACCACAAACCAGGAGGACTCCGAAACTGAATGAACAAAATTCAGCGCTTAAGAAAAACAGAAATTCAAAAAGTTTAAAAAATGGTATATGTAACACATATAAGAAAAAGAACTCACTACTATTATCGGACCAAAGTGTTGCGTGAAGTCTTTCAAGAGTGAACGTAGGCCTGTCTATATCTCCGACTCGAAGAGTCCGTGCAAACTCGACTATTTCCGGCAACTTAGGGAATGAACCGCTTCCTAAAAGAAAAAACAAGTCACTGTTATAAAGAAAAAATAATAAACAAATCAAAAACCGTCGAGCAGAGAGGCCCGACCAAGTTGTTGCGCCCAGGTTGTCCGTATACGGCTCGGAGGAAATGCTTTGATGCTCGCGGGAAAAATTTCAATAAAGATATATTGATCCGGCTTTAATGTATCTTTGTTTGGCAGATTGACGACCTTTCGTTCACCACGAGCAGATAGGTAGAAGAACCTGTGACCTCTAGGGTTCCTCTTGACATTGTAAAAGTAGCTCAAATCTGGTCCACAAAGAGACTGCTCGACCTCAGTAGCTCAGGTGAAGGTCCCCAAAGCGGCTCGTATTAGCGACGGACACGTTTGAGGGAGACATATTCCTATAGCATTGAGAAACTCCTTCAACTGAAAGGGAATCGAAAACCGCAGCCCGCATTCAGAAACCGGAGCCCATAAAGAATAACGCCTAAGCGCACAAATACCCTGACGGAAGAACTTCTGGGGAGGTTGTCTCCCTCAAAACCAGTGTCTGCATTTTAGGAGGAAACCTGAATTTTTCTCCGAAACTATATAGGAGCTTTCGATTGAAGCGTGACCGGGGATGAGGCCCAAACCTCTCTTCTCCAATTAGCGAAATTGAGCGATAAACCCCCTTTTCTGTGAAACGATTAGAGGTTGTCGCCTCATCTTCCCCGGAGTCGCTACTGTCATCCCTCATGGGTGACGGGGTGGAGAGCCGCCGTCGCTGGTGTTTTTGTCGCTGGCGGATTAGAACCATTTCATAATCTCGTGTCTCCTCAAACGAGGTTCGAGACATCCCTGACATTGTAAAGATAAAACTAAGAAAAAGAATAAAGGAAAAGGCAAGGAATTTACCTTAGGCAGATAATCAGAAACAGGCGTTGAAGTTCTCTAAAGAAGAAGAATGACTGAAGAAATGAAGAAGATGAAGGCGGTTTGGACAGTGATTAGACGCATCATGACCAACGAGACGCTGTAACCACGGGATGAGTGCCACGTGACACCAGTAATTAGAAAAAAAGATCCAATGGTCAAATGACCGCCACTCGCGAGAAGTTCGAACGACGTGCTGAGCGCGTGGAAGGTCTTTTCTGGCGCCATTTTTTCTTACGTGGGCCTGAATTGTGAAAATCAATCATAAGTAAAATAATAACGGCAAAACAATAACATTGGGCCCATACCCAAAAGCCAGAGTAAAATAAAATACCAAATGAGGCTCATATACCTTGGTAAGCCTTTAAGCGAGCAAAAGCCGCAACTCATCAAAACAACAAGAAAACAATGTCTGCTGGACTGATCACCCGACGGATAAGAATTCGCTTGTAACAAAAACATTATTAATTAATTCCCAAAAGATGGAAAAATCCCGGGCAGATGAAACAACATTATTAGACCCAAGAGCAAAAGTCTCTAGGCGAACAAGATAAATCCAGAAAAAAAAAACAAAAAAAAAGACAAACAAACTAGAAAACACACAAGTCAATCACTCGATATGCCGAGCAGACTCTTTCTTGCCGAACTGTGGGGTGTCGAGATCCATTAACTTCTCAAGGTCACAGCCGCCAGAAAGATCCCCGACACTCATATCCGATGCAGCAGCCATCCCAAGGTCCAATTTTAGATCAATTTGTTGATCTTTCAAACGAGTCTCCTTAGATTCAAGGTGCAAGTCACCTTTCTTTATCTTTCAAATTATTTCTAAGCGAGCATCCACGTTGGCTACTTTTCATTCAAGCTTCCCTTCGTGAACCTTCTTGTCTAGCTTCGACTTTAAATGAGAATTACGATCACGAAACTTAGCTGCCAAGTCTTTTGATGCCGAACTAACAGCGACATCGATTGCAGTCTCTCGGGCCTCACGTTCTTGCCGGAGAGTGTCCTCTAGCTTAGATATTCTCTTAGCCGAGGCCTCTAGCTCGGCAAGCAATCTTTGAATCTCGGCTAAATTCTTGGCTTCAGGATCCTGAGCAAAGCTTAGCATGTTGGTGAGTGTGTCAACAGTCTTGCTGGGCTCCTTTGCTTCGAGCAGGGCGATTACTCTCATATCCGCCAACACATTGATGGAATGCCACCAAAGCCTACGAAAAGGCATAATCAAACAATCAACGAAACAAAACCAGCGAAAGATCTAGCGATTGTCCCAAGGAAAGACATACTTACGTTACCAAAACCTTCGAGAACTTTGGAGTAGCTAGCCCTTTCAGACATGTCACAGAGATTTGGGATGGCACAACCCCGAGGTTTGAAGTGTATGAGAGAATTATAGCCATCCCGTTTTTGTCCGCCAATGGGATAGACCGGTCAAAGCCTAAAGACTATCAAGACCATTAGCGGGCAGGAAACAAAATTTGAAGTGGGACACGTTGCTCCGAGAAGAGAGGAAAAAGACGAGGTCAACACCGGATTAAGGGGGAGCCGTTGAACAGAACTCTCCGAGAAAATAGAAAAAAGAAAGAGAATATAAAGGGGGTGAACAAGAAGAGAAAGGGTCAGAAGAAAAAGGAGATTAAAAATATATAACTTGTTCGTTGTTCTTAGATTTGAGGAGCTCATTGTACTGTTTCCCGAAAAATTAATAAAGACTCAATTTCTAGATCATTAACACAAAGTTTGGTTTATTAATTTCACACGTCTGTTCCTATCTATTGTTGGGAGGTTGATTCATATCATCAACAATTTTATGTGCAATTAACAAATGTCTTAATATTTAGGTACAATCATAGTTATATAAAAGTTTTCGGATAGGACCGATCACTCGACAAAGAATTTTAATTGGCCTTGGTTAAGTAAAAGTAAAATGCTCAGGCAGCGTATAAATGAAATTTCGAGAAAATATATGTGGCAGAATTTAAAGTCTATTAATATGTAGGCCCCGCAGGATCGAGATTCTGTGGCGAAAAGTTCAGACGAAGCAGCATCAAGATATATTGATGACATGGCATGATTTTATTGGTTATAAATCCGTTCTGGATAATGAAAAACACAAAACATCGAATCTCTTTTGCACTTCCCATGGTGGATCTCATCTTCATTGTATGGCTTCCACATTGTTTTCTTGAATTACAAGCAAACCTCTAAGCTAATTGATCTCCTCTAATGGCTTCGAGTTCAACTTCATTCCCGTTAACCACCGCGTCACCTCAAGGTGCCAGGTTTAACCGGAGAAAACCGAGGTTAACCGTATGGGCTAAACAAACGGGGTTTCAATTCGGGAAAAAGAAGGATGATGACTCGGAGGGGGGAAAAATTGAGAAATCTCCAAATTCGAACCCATTCAAGTTCGATTTTGGTAAGTTACCGGATATGAAGTCATTGATGCCAGTAGTGACGAATCCTTCGACCGGTTTAGTATTTGGTAATAACCGAAAGAAAGATCCCGGTACAGTTTTCGTAGCCGGTGCTACGGGACAAGCCGGTATACGCATAGCTCAAACCCTTTTGCAACGAGGATTTAGTGTTCGTGCCGGTGTTCCCGATCTCGGAGCCGCTCAAGACCTAGCTCGTGTCGCAGCTACTTACAAGGTCGGTTTTTCATTTCTATGTCCCTCGCTCGATTCATAATCTGTCGAATTTCTAAACGCAATAATGATGATCTAGATTTATCAACGATTTTGGTTTATAGAAACTTTGTGGCGTTTGGTGTTTTTGTTTCTATGTTTGACGATCAGTTTTTTAACAGATATTATCAAATGAGGAAGTCAAGAGGCTAAACGCGGTTCAATCTCCCTTCGAAGACGCTGAATCAATCGCAAAAGCTATTGGAAACGCGACTAAAGTTGTGGTTACGATTGGAGCGACGGAGAACGGTCCTGACGCCCTAGTCTCAACCTCAGACGCTCTGCTCGTAGTCCAGGCAGCTGAGCTCGCCGGCGTAAGCCACGTGGCGATCGTTTATGACGGAAGCATCGGTGGATCCACATATAACGTGCTAGACGGAATTACTTCGTTTTTCAACAATCTGTTTGCTCAATCTCAGCCATTGAGTATCTCTGAACTCATTGAGAAAGTGGCTCAAACCGATGTGGCGTACACGCTCATAAAGACAAGCTTAACAGAAGATTTCTCGCCTGAGAAATCTTATAACGTTGTCGTTTCAGCTGAAGGAAGTAACAGCGGGAATGGCAGTGGCAATAGTTCGTCCGAGGCGTACAAAGTAATGTAATGTATGCGATAAAATGGGATATTATCATACAACACATTGAAACGAAATCTATAGATCGAGTTTGGTTACTAAAGTTACTAACATGTTCGGGTGTTCTGATTGCTACCAGGTCCCGAAGTTGAAGATAGCGTCGATGGTTGCAGACGTTTTTGCAAACACAGCGGTGGC
This sequence comes from Lepidium africanum, assembly GCA_900406405.1. Lineage (NCBI taxonomy): Eukaryota > Viridiplantae > Streptophyta > Magnoliopsida > Brassicales > Brassicaceae > Lepidium > Lepidium africanum. Next base: position 38,528 of record OVAX01000746.1, on the reverse strand, counting down.
TGAAAATAAGGTAGCGTATAACACAAGTACCTTCTTGTCAAGTTTGTGATTGCTCATACACATTTGAATTAACCTTTTTGTCTGTGTTTGCGGCCAAAATTTTGATGTCATCACTCATCAGTATTATTGTCCTTTTGAAGGTGGTGGAAGTTTCTACAGATCCATCAGCACCATTGCGGCCAATGGATGAGCTTTTTAGGTAAAAGAAGCCTCTTAATACTTGCTTTTTAAACGCGTTCTCTAAAGAGAGAGCTTAGAACTTAAACCTACGTTTTGGTCTGAACTTCTTTGATTGGAATGTTATCTATGATAGTGCAATCCCAGAAGATGGGAGGAGAAAGGTATACGCAGATGCTATAGCAAGGGCACAAGCCGAGGAAGAGGCCAAAACAGCAGCTCAGAAAGCCCAAGAAGCAGCAGAAGCAGCAAACGAGCTTGAGAAACAAATGCAAAACTTGGCTCAGAAAGAAGCAGAAGCTGCTAGCTTAGCTGAGGAAGCACAGCAGAAAGCAGAAGCCGTGGGAACCACAGTAGATGGTCTATTTAACAAAGCGAAAGATATTGGTTCAGGTCTATCGTGGAATAAACTTGGTTCTCAGTTCGCTACTGCGGTTCAAAACGCTTCAGAGACAGTACCGAAAGTGCAGGTTGCTACAGTGAGAGGACAGGCTAAGGCTAGAAACTTGCCACCCAAGAAAGCAGTTGTGAAACAGAGAAACGTGAACGCTAAACCCGCCACAGCTGCGTTTGCGTCCAAAAAGAAGGAAGAAGGTCAGAAGAAGCCGGAGAAAGAGGTGAGGAAAGTTTTTGGAGGACTGTTTAAGCAAGAGACTATCTATGTGGACGACGATTGAAAACACCATAACGATGCCGTTTTCAAGTTCCGTACAGTTCCTTTTTTCTCCTTCTGCGTCAAGTTAAATTTCTGTAATCATCTGAGTATCATATATAAAGTCCATTGTTCTCTCTTTAAATCCTTTATTACACCGAAATTAAGTAATTTGGTCGCAACAAGTAAATTCTGAATAAAGAATTCAAAAATTTTAAAAAAAACCTAAAGTAAATCACAAATATATATATATATAAAAGCCTATAATCTGAAGCAAATCAGAAAACACCTTTGAGATAAAGCATGACGAGAAAGAAAACGATGACTACTAAAACCAATAAATTATCAAATTGTTCATCCATTGATTGCTTAATATGTTGAGCATTGTTGCTTAAAAACACCATGGCCATAAGCACTAAGATGATGCCGCAAATCCATCCGGTTCCTATACCACTTGGTCTGACATTAACCTTCGTTGGAACATAATAATCATTCTTGTCGCTATAAATCCTTATGAAAAGCCAGAACATTGTAGCAACCGCCAAAATACAGACCGAAGCCAATGCCATGTTCGTTCTCTCTATCTTGTGAGTTTGTGTTTTTAGACAAAACTGAATACTCTGTTTTATTTTATAAAGCATGGTTGATCCTCTATGCGTTAATCTTTTTGTCAATTCGATTTTTGTTTTTGTAAATATTCTTTTTCTATAATTTGTTTTTCCATTTTCAAGTGGTGAATTTTTGTTCATGTAGGAAAATGGAAATTATTTTCTGTTGGTTTTTAAAAATTGTTTAAATTCCTTAATCTCTCAACAAAGAAAAATTAAATTTCGCTTGTTTCGTTACAAGGAAATAAACACATTTTCTTTTTTCCTTTTATTTGTTCTTCTAAAACAATACTAACAATGATCCCAACCGATTTCGTTGGCGTATATTACAGGAATATTTCTAAGCCTAACCTGTTTGTTATTTCTTTGCCCTTACAAAGTGCAAGAACTAAAATCGAGATATCTCCCTTGCTTATAATACACAAGCAAACGTATAAGTCCGACAAGTTTTACCAATAATCTCCACAGGAACATACTCCATTCTTGAACCGATGAAACCGGTTCACATCTCTAACCAGAATCTCCTTCTCCATAAACTTCGAGATGAACTTTGTAAACAAATGACAGTCCTCGCACAAACGCAAGTTCTTTGTGATTCTAATGGGTTCTCCTTTTGATGTATTTATCAGCCCAAATGCCAAAGCCAGTTTCTCACTGTGTCCTAATACTATCCGCTCTTTCTCTTCCGTATCAAGCTCATACAGAACTCCTTTGGTCTGCGGTATGTACCCTTTCTCCTTCATATCTTCGGCTAACTTAACCAAGAAAGCATGAATCTGTTCCATAAGAGGGTTAAACTCATCCACTGAGACAAACGAGTACATTTTCCTCCTCACTTCCATCCAGCAACGACCAGGCAGCTTCTGCAGTCCCCGATGTTCTAGAAGCTTCTTGACTCTCTTAACCTCATCCCACATCTGAGCTTCTGCGTAAATGTCTGCCAACAACACATAATTCCCTGCATTTTTAGGTTCAAGCGCAAAGAGTCTTCTACTCGCCCGCTCTGCAAGCTCAATATTACCGTGAATTCTACAAGAGCCGAGAAGGGAACCCCAAACCTTAGGCCCCGGTTCTGTCCTCATGTCTTGTACAATCTTTGCTGCCTCGTCTAACCTATTTGCCCGACCTAACAGATCAACCATACAAGCATAATGCTCGACTTGTGGTTTTATCCCATGGTCTCTATACATTGATTCGAACAGTCTTTTTCCTTGTTCAACAAGACCCTCGTGGCTGCAAGCTCCCAGAACGCTGACAAATGTTACGGGAGTTGGGGAAGCCCCATGGGCGAGCATCTCTTCAAATATTTGAATTGCTTTCCTTCCATACCCGTGAACGCCATAGCTTGATATCAAGGAATTCCAGGATACAACATCCCGGTCACGCATCCGATCAAATACTCTTTGTCCAACTTCGAGCCTACCACATCGACCATACATTGTCACAAGAGCACTGGTCACCGGCAAAATGGAGTCAAGCCCCCGTCTGAGTATGTACCCATGAATCAATCTCCCTTGCTCTAAAGCCGCAAGTGAAGCACAAGCTTGAAGCACACTCACCATAGTCACAGAATTGGGGGATGAATCTTTGGTTTCTGTCATCATTTCACGAAAAGTCCTCAGAGCTTCGAAAGCTTTCCCGTTCTTTGCATAGCAGGCGATCATAGCACTCCAAGAAACAACGTTTCTTACTGTCATCCCACTAAACACATAGCTGGCATAATCAACACAGCCAAATCGAGCATACATGTCCACCAACGTAGTCATGATGTAAACATGCGAATTGTAACCGCGTCGAGTAAGATGTGCATGAATCTCTTTTCCTTGTGTCAAATGATCCGCCGTGCATTCCGATGCGACACAAGCCTTGAGAACGTAAGTGTATGTAAACCTATCTGATTGAACTCCAATCCTATTCATCTTCCAGTACAAACCCAACACTTCTTCTCCATGACCCGCTAATGTAAGCGCCCGAAACAAAGCGTTCCATACATATATAGTTCTTTTACGCGTTTTATCGAACACCTTCCGTGCGCAATCAACTGACCCCAAATCTGAATACATACCAATAAGTTTCGTTGCCAAAAACGGGTCTTGATCGGACCCATTATCTAGAATATGTCGATGAACGCGTCGAGCATCAGAAAATGAACTGCGATGACCGCAGCAGAGAATCAGGAGCTCGTAAGTCTGTTGGCTCGGGCTGGGTTCTTGAGACAAGAGGCGGAGCGCCTGTTTGAGTTTACCCTCTTTGCACAATGACTGAATTAGCTGATTATTAGAGATTGTAGTTCCGGCGCCGGAGGCTGTCGAAGGATTGTTTAAAGCAACAGAGCACGACGATTGCTTTGGAGGAAAGCGAGGTAAGAAGTTGACTGTATAATAAGTTGGTTGTATTGCTTGAGGAGGGTACGATAGAAACATTTTCCGGTGACTAAGCTTTTCCCTAGATATGCACTACGGAAAATTCCTAAAGAAAAACATAAAAATTCCCGGCTTTTCAATCAAATTGGATTTTAGATCGACGATTGAAAAAAAAAAAGAAAGCTCTACTTGTTTCCGATGCCACTAGTTTCTCTGCTAACTTCCGTTCTTGGTAAAAATGGGCCTTTTGTAGGATTAGGCCCACATTTGCACGGTTTTGTATTGGGTTAATTTAACTTTATTAACATCTTTTGGGCCCAAATTGATTTCCATGTCGCACACTTTGCAAATGTCTTCAATATAGTTCAATGTATTCAAATCAGCTTAAACTTTTGTCTCTGTTCTACCGCTAAAGATTAGAGACAGCTGAAGCTGACGAGGGAGATTGATATTTTCCAGCACTTTTCAAAAATATATTTGCTCTTGCATTATACCGAATTCTACTCAATCTCGTGGTTAAATACCTCTGCTAGTACCTAGAGTATTTAAAGTTCGACTCCACCTCGAGTTTTAGAGATGAGTTTGATGCTTGTATTTGGTGCTTTCTTGAAACACAAGCAATTCAGTACAGAAAATGTACAGAGGTAAGTCAATAATGCAGTTCTCTATTTTTTGTTAAAGTTCTAAACTGTAGAAACCCTATATCCAAGAAGAATACTCGAAAAATTGGGATCTTACTTTTCACCTGCAAAGTTAGACAACGTCAAATGGCACTGTGAAAATTAACTCCATCAGAATTCACTTCATAATTATTAGCTGCGTTGAGACTGAGAAAACAAACAAAAAGAGCCAACATAGGAAGTGAATGGGAAGTGTCCAGGAACTCTATGTTTTAAAGTATTTTGGATCATAAGAATCCATGAATGGGAAGTGTCCTTCATGTCTGATACAAATATAATTTATATACACTAGGAGATTCATATCACGACATGTGAAAATTATAGAGAATGAGACGAAAATTTTGGGTAGAAGAGAGAGAAGATAACTTGTAAAAGAAGTGGCATAGATGATAAACATATTGTTGCCTTAGCAACTAAGGACAAAAAATCTCATGGAGGTTCTGATTTTTCCTCCCCCAATATGTGTTGTCGCCATTTCCTTCTTTATTTTTCCTTAAATCTTAAGTCAGGCTGTGAAGGACTACAAATGCATACGAGAAAATCTATTGTAAGTTAATGAATCAGTGGATTTTTAGATGATTCCGAGTTCAGAGACTTTGAAACATAGAAGTTGTTACACAAACTCAAAATAAACTCTTTCTGCATCTAATAAGTCGCTATCATAATCTATCAAGAAACATGAGAGGCGATGAAAGCTAGTTATGGACTTTCACCACAATATTGCAGATAAAACCGACATAGCAACAATCAGTTATGCTGAAGCAAAGAGGAAGTACAACTTTTAGAGAAGCACTCAAATACCTTTATCTCTTCACAAGAACCGGGGCCTTCGATCCACAGGCTTAAGTATTTGGAAAGAGCACATCAAACTTTCATCGACGCTCATCATTGCACCAGCATTGTCAAATTCACCACAGTAGTTTGGAGCAGAAAATATAGTTACAAGCTGTCTATCAGCAAAGAACTCATACCCATCTTCTACAACCTGCGGAAACATTATAGGTTCTTGAGAAGCAGATTTGATTTCCCAAACCCAAGAAAGAAAAGAAAAACAAACTTAGGAAACATATACACTATGTACTAACCTGGTGGGCACGACAGACTAAATCCATATCGTTTTTTAATAGAAACTCACCAACTGTGTCAGCGCCAAAAGTGTAGGAGACACCGCGATCATTCATCCCCCAGCCCTTAACATCGCTACTAGGATCAGACCAAAGAAGATCACAAAGCAAACCAGAGTCTGGAATATCAGTTGGACGTTCTATGTTCTTAATCTGTTCCAGACTGGTCAAGTCCGGAGAAAGTCCACCATGCATACAAAGTATCTTTTCGTCTATGACAGCAGCTACAGGGAGACAGTTAAAAGTGTCTGTAAATACTTTCCAGAGCTTCACACTGAATCTTCGTTTACATTCGTCATAAAATCCATAGATTCTGTTAATAGATGCACATTCGTGATTTCCCCTTAAGAGAAAAAAGTTTTCGGGATATTTGATCTTGTAGGCAAGCAGAAGACATATAGTCTCCAAACTCTGCTTCCCACGATCAACATAATCTCCTAAGAATAAGTAGTTTGATGCAGGAGGGAAACCTCCATACTCAAATAGCCTCAATAAATCTGAGTATTGACCGTGAATATCACCTGAAACAACATAAATGCCACTCATCAACCTAGTAACTCATTGGAATCATCATGAAATTTTTTACAAATATAACAGTCAAGGATTTGCTGATATCAAAGCAATGCGTTTTCTTTGACCGCATAACCATGCAAACCTCCAAAATTACGAGACTATCAATCGCCTCAAGACAAAATTTTAAACATTAACCTAGGAATCTAAAGGATCCAGAATCAATAATGTCAGAAGAAAAACAAAGAAACCAATGCATTTTCACCGGAAATCATCAATAAGAACTTGCTTTCTCTGGCATGACTTTACAAGCTCTATTACCATTATCATACTAATGAATAACTAGATTCTCTTAGACAGATTTCAGGAATTAAGAACAGGGTAAGAAAGCCAACAAACATATCCATCATTAAGTGATATCAATTGGCAAAAGATAGGTTGCTCCTTTAGCTTCAAGAACAAAGTTCTCCCCAACTTAGCATTCTTCAACCTCATGAGGTCAAGTCTAGTGAGATCAGCTGCTGCATTTAGATGGAACCCTCTCTCTCACACACACATTCCCACATAACTTTAAATCTATTCGTGTCTAACCTAACAACTTTCTTCAATTCTTTTTTTTTTTTTTTTGATAAAGTCTTCAATTCTATTTACGTTTCCAAATAACTAAAATCATCTCCAAAAAAATTGCTAGCAGAAACTAAAAAATGCAAAGTTTTTCAGTATATTCTAAACAAAAGAAGCTAGAATGATACATAAGCAAGAAGCATCGCAGATCCCAAAGTAAAAAAACCCATAAATCAAACAGGAAAAAAAAAGAAGCAGAAAGCTTGAAATCAGAGAGAGATTACAAACCACAGATCTTGATGGGAGCTTCGAGCTCAAGGAGATTAGGCTGTTGAAGGAAAATCTGTTTAGAGACGGCGCAAAGCTGACGGATCTCAGAATCATTGAGCATAGCCTGCTTCGTCACAGGCTTAAGGTTTCTATAATCCAACAAACGTCGTATGATATCATCGAGAGCATCAGGGTCCATGCTTCTTTGCGATGTTTATCTTCTAAAGTTTCAATCTCTCGAACAGGATTCGATCTCCCAGAAACCCCCCGGAAAAAAATCAAATAAAAATTTCAAAATCTGAACCAATAATTTCTTGTCTTTTGTATTTTGTTTTCTCTCGTATATTTATATTTTTAATGGAAATTACTTGTAATTTCTCGGATGTGATGTGGATGCGTTTACCGAATAATGTGATTTGGCTTTTGTCACTTCGCATGGAACCAAAAAAAAAAAAAAAAAAAAAAAAAAAA